>PVKU01008334.1:0-75105 GCA_004027475.1 Anoura caudifer
TCCCCAATCTGGCAAAGGAAATAGACTTCCAGGAAGTCCAGGAAGCTCAGAGAGTCCCAAAGAAGGTGGACCCAAGGAGGAACACACCAAGGCACATCATAATTACATTAGCCAAGATTAAAATGAAGGAGAGAATTCTAGAAGCAGCAAGGGATAAAGGCAGAGTCACCTACAAAGGAGTTCCCATCAGACTGTCAGCAGATTTCTCAAAAGAGACCTTACAGTCAAGAAGGGGCTTGAAAGAAGTATTTGAAGTCCTGAAAGGCAAGGACCTACATCCAAGATTGGCAGAGCTGTCATTTAGAATGGAAGGGCCTACATCCAAGATTGGCAAAGCTGTCATTTAGAATGGAAGGGCAGATAAAGTACTTCTCAGATAAGGTCAAGTTGAAGGAGTTCATCATCACCAGGCCCTTATTATATGAAATGTTAAAGGGACTTATCTAAGAAAAAGAAGATAAAAAATAGGACAGTAAAAAGACAACCAACTCACAGATATTAACAACCACACCTAAAACAAAAGCAAACTAAGCAAACAAGTAGAACAGGAGCAGAAACACAGAAATGGAGACCACATGGAGGGTTTGCAACAGGGGAGTGGGAGGAGGAGAGAGGGAGAAAAGGTACAGGGAATGAGTAACATTGACGGTGGGTAGAAAATAGACAGGGGGAGGGCAAGAATAGTGTGGGAAAAGTAGAAGCTAAAGAACTTCTGAAACATGGACATGAACTAAAGGGGGAATGTGGGTGGGAGGGGGTGTGCAGGGTGGAGGGGAATGATGGGGGAGAAATGGGACAACTGTAATAACATAATCAATAAAATATAATTTAAAAAAGAATGAAACTGGATCACTTTGCTATGTCATGTACAAGAATAAACTCAAAATGGATTAAAGATCTAAATGTAAGACTCAAAACCATAAAAATCCTAGCAGAAAACATAGGCAGTAAACTCTTTGATGTCACACTTAGTATACTGTATTTTTTTGGATATGTGTTCTCAGGCAAGGGAAACAAGAGAAAAAATAAACAAATGGGACTACATCAAACTAGAGTGTTTGCACAGCAAAGCAAACCATCAGCAAAACAAAAAGAAAACCTACTAAATGGGAGAAACTATTTGCCAATGATATATCCAATAGGGGTTAATATCCAAAATACATAAGGAACTCATTACAACTTAACATGAAAAAAAAAATCCAAAAAGAGTGGGTGGAGCATCTGAATGTAAATTTCTCCCAAGAGGATGTACAGATGGCTAATAGACATATAAAAAGATGCTCAAGTCACTAGTCATCAGGGAAATGCAGATTAAAATGACAATGAGATGTCACCTCACACCTGTCAGAATGGCTATCATCAACAAATCGACAAACAACAAGCGTTGGCAAGGACGTGAAGAAAAAGGAACCCTCATGCACTGTTGATGGGTTCATGAATTGTTGTAGTCACTATAGAAAACAGTATGGAGGTTCCTCAAAAAACTAAAAATAGAACTATCACGTGACCCAGTAATTCCACTTCTGGGTATTTATCCAACAGAAACCAAAACACCAATTCGAAAAGACACAAGCCCTGTGTTTGCTGCAGCATTCTTCACAGTCGCCAAGGTGTGAAGCAACCTCAGTGTCCATCAGTAGACAAATGGATAAGGAAGATGTGTTGTGTGTATATATACACCCAATGAAATATTACTCAGCCATTAAAAAAGAATAAAATCTTGCCAATTGTGACAATATGGGTGGACTTACAGGGTATTATGCTAAGTGAAATAAGTCAGACAGAGAAAGACAAATACCATATGATTTCACTTATATGTAGAATCTAAAAAAATAAAATAAAACTAACAAAAAAAAAAACAGAAACAACCTCATAGACACTGAAAACAAACTGATGTTTGCCAGATGGGAAGGGGTGAAGGTGTGGGTGAAAAGGGGAAGGGCACAAACAGTCGGTCACACAACAGCCACGGGACATAAAGTGCAGCCTGGGGAATGCAGTCGGTGACGCTGCAGTAACTGTGTGGTGTCAGGGGGGTGCTGGACTTACTGCTGTGATCATTTTGTAAGTTATATAAATGTCTCATTATATGTTGTACACCTGAAACTAATATTGTATGTCAGCTGTAATTGAAAAATTTTTTAATTTTTAAAAACTGAAGAAAAAAGAAATATCTTCCAGTGAATGCTGAGAGCCCTTGAAAGCCAAGTTCCAGGATGCGGCTGGGGAGAGAGGAGACTGGAGACTGGCTGGACTTCTCAGGGCTTCATAGATGCCCAAAGCAGGCTGGTTCCATCCTCAGCCTCAACTGAATCGATAAACCTCTTCCCACCTCTTCCATCCCCTCACCCTACTCATGGACCACTGTGAGTTTCTGCCCATCAAACACCCACTGGATTGTGAGGTTCTGTGAAGATGGAGAGCAAATCCTTCCCATTTTTGCACACCCACAGCCCCCTCACACAAAAGGTGCTCCATAAATGCATGCTTGACTCTTGTTTCTAAGCATCGACCCCCCACCCCCTGCAGCTGGGCTGGGGTTGGATTCCCCCAAGGGAACAGAAAAGAAGGGCAGAGCCAGCCAGCCCTGCGGCCTTTACCTCACAAGGTTGGCACAGGGCCCGGGCCACCGGCAGCTCTGGTACACACGCTGGACCACTGTCTCCGAGCCGTTCTGCACCTGGCAGGACACTGTCCGTGTCACTGTGTGATGGCACCAGTGCCTGTGGGGAGAACAACAGTCATGTCAGCACTGACTGTTCCTGGGGTGCCGACTGCTGGTCGAAAGTCTCCTCCACAAGCCTGGGGCTCGTCCTCTTGGGTCCCACCCTGAAGGGGCCCACTGAGACCCTCTGTTCAGGTCTAAGGGGAAAGGAGACTGCCGCCCCTTTTGGCTACCAAATCCTGGCATCATCACAGTCATAAATGCCCCACGCAGAATCAGTGAAAAAGACTGTACCCCTGCCTGCCGGGAAATCCCACCCCAGTGGGAAAGACAGATGAGGGGAGGATTGCAACCCAAAGGATCAGGGGGTCACAGGTCCAACCACGTCACGAGCAAGGGAGCCACGAGAACAAAGCAGGACACTCAGCCCAGATCCTAAGAAAGCCAAACACCTGAATACTGAAAGAGTCAGCGGACCAAAAGTGTGGGGGCATGAGAGGGGGTGGCATCAGCAGATGAGGGAGCAGTGTGAGCAGAAGCAAGGAGGTAAAATAGACCGAGGTGAGCAGCTACCACACCAGGACCTGAGTGCAATTAGATATAGCCCCAAGGCTGTAGGAAGGGGAGGAGCCAAGGTAAAGAAAGAGGCCTGGTACCTGCCAGGCTAGATGTGGGTCTTAAGAAGTCAGTGGGAAGCCACTGAAGGACTCCGAGCAGGGAAATGACTCAGGAGGGCCTCAGGTTATTGTCAGAAGACCTCAGTGGAAGGAGCCAGATACAGAGGACCCAGATCCTCCTCCCTGCTGGTATCAAGAATCAGGTATGGGACTCACCTGTTTTGAGACAGGTGGGGTCAGACTGCCTAAAAAGCTAATGACCTCCAGGAGAAAGTAGGACCCTCTCAAGGTCAGACAATGAATTCTTGCACACTCTCTACCCTGCACTTATGCCACCAATACTCCAAAAGGCAAAGTCGCAGTAAACAGAGAAACAAAGATAAGCCCATGGAAAACCCCAAATACCAGGAATTCAAATTATTTGAGAAAAAAGGGTAAGATCATGAAAAAAGGCACCAACAAGGCATAGAATAATCTCACCTCAGGAGGAAAACAATTAATAAAGGAAAGAGATGGAAACAATTTTAAAGCATAATTAATGTCTTCAAAGAGATAACAGAATTTTTCATTCATAAAAATATTATGAAATGAAAAAATTAGGTATCTTGGAAATAAATGTATAGCTATGAAAATGAAAAACTCAACAGATGGTCTGAAAAACAGAATGGACACCCCGATGAAGAGGGGGCTGATGAGCTGGAAATCTGAGCTGCGAAATTTGCAAGGATGAGCTGCAAAGGAAAAAAAGAGATGGAAAATGTGGGGGGAAGGTAAGGGACCTAGAAGGCCGAACAAATTCCAATATGTATCTATTAGCCGCTCCAGAAGAGGAGATCAGAAAGAACAAAGGGAAGTCTATACCTGAAGGAATAATGAAGAGAATTTCTGAGAACTAAAGAAAGACATGTGGTCCTTAATTTGAAAGGGCCCACAGAGAGCTAAGCAAGACAAAGAAAAACAGATTGTGGTGAAATTTCAGAACACTCAGGATGAAGAGAAACTACTAAGTGCTATAGAAAGAAAAGAAAAGCCAATTACCCTGGCTGGTGTAGCTCAGTGGATTGAGCACTGGCCTGTGAACCAAAGAAAAGCCAATTACCTACAATTGATTGAAACTGGATTTCTTACCAGCAACATCAGAATCAAGAGTATAGTTGACACAATTACTTCAAAGCTCCCAGAGAAAATATTTAGAACCCAGAATTCTATACTCAGGCAAACTGTCCTTCAAAGACAATGGTGAGATAAAGACACTGTCAGATGCTCAGGAAGTCAGAAAGTTACGAGTCACCATTTCTGAAAGAATTACTAAAGGATGTATTGTAACAAAATAAAATAAAAGACATAATAGGAATGTATTAAATGTGAGAAGCAGTTATGAACAAAGAAACAATAAAACAATAACAGCCTAGATCTAAAATCCAAGATGACTGCAATATGGAAGATAGCCAAGAGGGGAAGTTGTGTGGAGGACAGAAGGAACCAAAACTTGCTGAGACTTTTGTCTTCTTTGAGGAAAGGATATAGAAGCAGCTAGACTTTAAGTGTAGTAGAAAAGTATACAATTAAATATGTATCTTGGATTTGAAGATAAATACTGGCAAGGCAAGAAAGAGGACACAAAACTGACCAACCACAAAAGAAAAAAGTAAAACAGAAAATTCTATTAACCCAACAAAACACTGGAAAAGCAAGAAAGTAGCTACAAAAAATAAAGCAATTAGAAAGCAGCGTAGAAAGGAGAAGAAAGGAATTAAGAAAGATGTAAGTAGAAATTAATGAAGTAGTTTAAAAAACAAATCAACAAAACAAAAAAAAGGTTTTAAAAAATCAAATAGACCAAGCATAGACAATTTTTAATGAGAAACAAACAAAAGACATAGACATTAAGAAAAAGAAAAAAATTCGAAAAACAGATTAGAAATTGTAAGTAAACATGATGTATGATCTTACATCAAAATGTACCAAAATCTTGACAACTGTCTAGGAAAAATATATATTACCAATATTGGCACAGTCAAAAACACCAAAGGAGAAAACAAAAACGTAGTCAAAAGTCAGTGCCTGTCCCCAAAGGCACCAGGAGACTGCGCAAAACCTGGTTTCCCCACCAACCTTCTGTGTGACTTGAGCAAAGTGATGTTCCCCTCTCTGCCACAGTTAAGTGAAAAATTCTACCTTTCCAAGTATTGTGAGTTCTTAATGAGCTCAGCCAGCATAGTGGCATGTAAACCATGCATCACTAGACACGGAGAGGTGTCATTATTGATTTGCTGGCTACTGAAACCCCACCATGCTTATAAGAGCCTAAGGCTGGTCCTTCCTATCTTGCAGTTGGGAAAAGAAGCACAGAAAGGTTAAACCTCACTGCCCATAGCTGAAACTGGAGGCCGAGCTGGGAAGGGGACCCAGCCTATTTGCCCAGGAGAACAGCAGGATCCCACCTACAAACCTGGACTCCTGCCTCTGCCGGTCACTCAGGGAAATTGGGTCTGGAGCTTGTGTGGGGCATCAGAGGCCTGAGCCCGTCCTTCATTCCTATCAGGGAGCATCAGCGCCATCTCAGCGCCAGTCTCTTCAGGATGAACTTCTGTCCAATCCAAGGAGAGCACTCACTCCACCCAAGATCTGCCCCTGGCGGTCTGGGACAGACAGACTGTCCAGCTGTCTCTGAATCACACTGGGCCAGGGCTTTCTATAGGGAAATGAGCTGTGAAGTCTAAAACATTTTCAAATGCCTCGATTCATCATCTCCAGACATTTGATCTTTTAATGGGCTGTAAATGGCTTCCCAAATCAAAACCCGGCCAAAAACAACGAAATAGGCAGGCGGAGAAGAGGAAAGAAGGCTCCGGGGCTTTTCAGATGGAATTCAAAACCCTGTTCACCTGCAGGCACCAAGGCTGGGAAATCTGGCCACCTCTGAGGACCCCCGCGTCCTGAGCAGTATGTGTGTGTCTCTGTCTGGTGGGTGACATCACGCTGCCGCCATCCTTAACCCGCACCCCATCAGTGGTGAGTGAACAGGGTTGTATGGGCTACAGATCAGTCCACCCAGAGCCTCGCTTGGCAGATGTCCATCCCTTTTATGATGCCCCTGGAAGTATGGTCCCAGAGCACAGAATTTGGGAAAAGCAGGGCTGGTCCTTGACTGCCTAGGAAGTGAGGGTGCCCTCCTCAGCAGCCTCAGGATGGGAGAGGATTGGCATCAACTTCGGGCGGGCATCATTTCAGCAATGTTTCTCCATCATCCCCCCTCACCTTCCCCGCTGAGCTCCCAAGAAGGGTCCAGGATGGGAACCTCGCTCCCAGCCTTGGGGAGAGATCTGCTCCCCCAGGTCCCTTCCTTATGAAAGAGGCCCACTTCCGGGTGGGAAGGAGTGTCAGATCGGCCTTGCTCTGCCAGGCTCACGGGCTGCTCCCGCAGCAGCTTTCGCTAAGTGTTTGGCTCTGTGGCTTGGCGGAGCCGTGAAATCCTTAATTTAGGGTCCTTTGGGAAAACAAGTGCTAAGTGGCTTCAGGAAATTATGTCACAATGGAATGGAGGGGCTTTCAGGACATCCCTGGCCTGTGCCCACCTCCGAACACAACTAACCCACCTGTCTCCGATGCTGCCCGCCGCCCAGGGAGGTCCACTGCAGCAGCCCCTCCGGCCCACAGCCCTGGTCCCTCCTCCCCCTACAGGGCCTGAGCCCCAGCTTTCCTGTCTGAGCTTTGCTTTGGGACCTCATCTGGTGCTTCCCTTCCATCCCCGGGACCCTGCACTCTGAGCTGAAACCAAGCCCCAGAGCGCTGACAACGCCCTCCCTCCCCAGCCTGCCCCAATCCGCATCCCACACTCTGCCCCACCCTGCCCCCGCAGAGTCACCTCAGTGCTCCCTCTCATACGTGCACCACTTGCTGTATGTACTGTGGTCACACTTCATCAGAGTCCCTGGGACACCTCAAGTCACACCATTTCAGTCTGTCCAATACTGAGCCCATCACTGTCCAGCTCTAAGTCGCTCCACCTTGGTGACCAAAGCCACTGAGCTACAGGTCCCTTTTACCCTAAACCCCCCAGGAGCACAATGCCCCAGACTCCACCTCCTTCCTCTCTCACTCCCCATGGCCAGTTAGTCCCCATGCCAGACAAGTGTACCTTCTGCACCCTTCCCTGCCCGCCCTCTTCCCATGGTCCTGATTCCAGCATGCTCATCTTTCACCCTCAGCCTCAGCCCCTGCTGGTCTCCCTATAGTCTCCTCTACCTGCCACCAGAGGGCGCTCCCTCGAACACAAATCTGGCCCTGTCACCTTCCTCCTTGAAACTCTTAGCTCCTAGTCCTCTGTGGTTCCCACCCACGCCCAGGTTCCACCTCCCACCACACTCCATCTTGTCATTCACACTGTAACACTGTCCTCCCTGGCATGTCATCCCACCTTCTTTCATTCAGCCAACTCTTACTCACCCTACCAGACTCCATGAAGGCTCCAACCCCTCCTGAAAGCCCACCCTGACCCCCTGGCCAAGAAAAGCATACTCCACAGGGCCTTGTGCATACATCTGTCCTGGCCTTTGTCATTCCAGAAGACTATAGACAGGCTCCCAAGGACAGCAGGCTGGGGGCAGACCTGCAGGTGCGCCGATCGGACCCCAAGCCCTAGTCCCAGAAGGGCAATCCATATGACTGAGGTCACACCCATGAAGCAGATCCCACGGGCCTTGGCTGGTCTCCAGAGAGGGAGGCAGAGGAGCCAGATCCCGGCCCCTGCGAGGAGAGAGAATAACTAGCACAAACAGCCAACCTGGCTCCTAGGCACACAGAGACCCTCCCCTGCACGTGGTCAGCCAGGCCTGGCCCCTCCAGACCTGGCTTGTGGTTAGCAAAGCAGTTTCACAAGCTGGCATGGGCAGAACCGTGTATCCCCAAAGTCATATGTTAACGCCATAACCCAAAGTACTTCAGAGTGTATTTGGCAACAGGGTCTTTAAACAGATAATTAAGTTATAATGAGGTCAGTAGGGTGGGTTCTTATCCAATATGACTGGAGTCATAAAAAGAGGACATTGGGAAGCAAACACGTACAGATGATGTGAAGACACAGGGAGAAGGAGGCCGTCTGCCAGCCAAGAAGAGGCCTCAGGAGAAACCCAACCTGGTGATCCCTTGATCTGGGACTTTCAGCCTCCAGAACTGCAAGGAAATCAGTTTCTGTTGTTGAAGCCATCCACCCTGTAGAGCTTTGTTATGGCAGCCTTGGTAAACTAACACACACGAGTGACCTCACTTAATCTTCTCAACATTCTCAGGTAGGAATTTTATAGAGAAGGAACCCAAGACTCTAAAGGAGCCTCAAGGTCACCCATGAGTTAGTGGTCTGATTAGGTCTTGAAGTTCAGACTTCTAATTCCGAACTCCATGCTGCACCCACCTTGCCTGTGAGGTCTGAGGGAGTCAGAGAGCAAACACCATACCCCCTGGCAGGCCCTGAACAGCCAGTCCCTCAGGGGACCATCTCACATGCCCAACGGCAAGGAACTGTCCCCACCCCATGTGAGAAACCACTCAGTCATGGTTGAGGGCAGGTCAGGCCACAGTAAGGCTCCTGGGGTGGGCCTGGAGCTGGTCCTGTTCCCTGCCCCCTCCCCTCTGCAGCTACCTAAGTCAGACCTTCATTCACCCTCACACAACCCTAGGCAGTAAGGATGGTTATTATTCCACTTTGACAGATCAGGAAACTGAGGCACAGGGCAACGTTTCGTAACAACCAAGGCTGCCCAAGAGGTCAATGGCCAACCAAGATTCAAGCCCAGCCCTTAGCCTCTTGGCTACATGGCCAGGTTGACTTGAAGTTCACACCAGAGTGTCTGGGTCTCCACTCACAGCCATGTCACCAGGAGAGGTCCGAGCAGCAAACCGAGATGGAGGCAGTCTTGCTGAAGGGAACTGCAGAAGACCAGGAATTGGCAGACACAGGGGCCTGGGTCTTGGGAGAGAGTCAGGATCCAAGTTAGATCTCCCCAGCCCTGAGCAAGGAGCCAAATCTAACAAGATGAAACCTGACCGGGCAACTGTGGAGTCCGACATCGCAGCCCCGAAACCCAGCCGACAAGCCCCACATGGGGTATAGAGGTTCGTGCCAACAACAAGTTCAGTGCGAGTCAGCGGTGTGTGCTGTGGCTTCCAAAACACAAAGACGATCTGAGACCGTCTTAACTGAACAATGTCAAGAGCGCCCCTGCTCCCTTCTCTCCCCTCTGGCCAGTTGCAAGTGGCAGACACCGGACTGTGCCACCCAGGTCCCCTTCAAGGAAGAGCCTTCAGCCCCAGCTGCCACATGTGCTGCCAGAAGGGCTATCAGCAGGCATCCACCAGCAGCCCCCGTCCCAGGGCTGCCTCAGCTTCCCAGAGCAGCTCTCCCAGGGCTGGACCTTCCCAGGATGGTCCTCACTCAGTGCTTGCTTGTCAGGACAACTCTGAAGGACCTTTCCAGCTGCAGAGCTCCCCGGGAGGCCACTGATAGCTGTCACTGGGCCTCAACTGTTCCTTCTATGCCCTCCTGCTTCTGTCCCTTCCCTTCCACAGGCCTCACTCCTAAGAGCCATCCCAAATGCACATCGTCCATGTTGGAGCCCTCCTCAGAGTCTGTTACCTGGAGACTCAGCCCAGTATCTGCGGTGAGTCCCAACAGGAAAAAAGACAAACCGACACCCAGCGCACTGGAGGAGAGGGCTGTGTCTGCTGTCCTGTGAGCTGCTGACAGCGCTCCGAGAGAGGAAGGGTGGCCTGCAGAGCGGTGAGCATCTGTGGGAAGAGGACAAGTCAGAAGCCCAAAATTTGTGGAGGAGGAGGGGAAGGCCCCGCGCCCTCGGAGGCATATCTGCTGTCCCCAGCAGGTGAGGATTGTTGGCAGTGGGTCCTTCAGCTCCACTGATCAGAAACAAGCTGAGAACCATGGAGGGAGAGGGCAGCTCTGGGAGTCCAGCTCTCCAGGTACCAGCAGGGAAATCGGATGAGTCTTGTTCACAAGGCCCCAGAAGCCAAGAGTCAGGTCAGAACCTTTGAAAGGTAATGAGGAGCCGGCTCCCAGGAGAGCCGTCCGTGGGTGCAATGAACTTCCCACATGGTCCTTGTGGCTGCTGCATCCTGGGAGGGATGAGCAGGGCAGGACCCCACTGGGGGAGTGGAAGGTGAAGACACACAGAGGGATTAGGAAGTACAAATTGGTGGTTACAAAATAGTCAAGAGGATATAAAGTAGAGCATAGGGAATACAGTCAATAATATTATAATAACGATGTGTGGTGTCAGGTGGATACTAGATTTATCGGGGGAATCATTCCATAAGTTATATAAATGTCCAACCACCATGCTGTACACTGAAACTAATATAATATTAAATGTCAACTGTAATTGAAAAAATTTTTTAAAGCCACCATTGACCTGTGAGGAGCTTGGAGACACATGCTATTGGAAAAGAAGATGTGAACACATGGAAGGTGTAACTAGAGGGGAACCTGGCCAGTGGGGTTCCAGGAGGACCCTCCAGTGGCTGGGGCAGGGGGAGAGGCAGATAGAGACTGGGAGTTGAGGCCAGCTGGGATAAATGGACACAGTCCACGGTCCATGAATACACTCACGGCCACAGTCCCCCCACCCCCATGACTTTCTCCACCATCTCTCTCCCTTTCCGGCAAACAGGTCCCGAATCAGGCCGACCCTTGGCCCACCACACAACCGCCCCCCCCCCCCAGAGTAGGGTCCCTGTGCCTGATGTTTCTCTCCACCCCTCACCCACCTGACCCGCTACTCAGAGCTCTAGTTTTGTTTAGGCAGGAAGACCTGAGTGTATGTAACACTGAGTCCCGCTCCGTTTTAGGGCACAAAAACCAGTAGGTGTATTTGCAGAAGCAGAAAGATTTGCCTGCATTTCCTCCCAACCGTTTGTACTGGAACTTTCCATTTGGAGGTGATACTGGGGAGGAATTGAAGTAAATTTAAGGTTGCTGATTTTCAGCGGGAAAGGGCGCTCATCTGAAAGCCTCACAGAAATGACCCAATCTTCCTGTCAAAGCAGGAGGGTGGTAACCTGGGCTCCAGGGTCCAGCACTGAGGCCCCAGGGAGGGACACGTAGACTCATGTCAGTGGGAGACAGACAGCCGAGGCACTGCCCCAGGGAACTCGGCTGTGCCGCAGGCAGTTCCTCCCACTTCATTATCCTCTGCACTTACTCTGTAGCACCTGCCACTGTGGGGGATTCCTGAGGCCTCCCCAACAGAGAGAAGGGTGGGAAGAACCCTGCATAGACCATCAGCCCTTTATGGATTGAATTTCCCCTTCGCATGGGGGCAGCTAAGGGAGTATGTGATTTGGCCGAAAGGACCTCGCAGGTTTGAGCATTTCGATAGCGACCCACAGCGACTTCCATTAGCAGGCGTGCTGGGGTGGGCAGGCGGTGAGAGGATGGTGCCCGGTGCTTTCGTGGGATCAGCATTCCCACTTCCATTGAGGGAGACCAGGTGCTGGAAAACACTCTGGCTACGCAGAACCCAGGACCAGAACTGGAACCAATCAGCACTTTTACCTGATAAGGAGCCTCACATTTGTTCTGAACCAAGGACAGTCCTTAGGGTCCAACATGGCCCGTGATGCATTAATTCAGAGCATGGCCTCTGCAGGAACCAGAGCTTCTGGTGCCTAGGAGCAGGACAGGGCCCAGCAGCTGTGTCCTCCATGGCCCCTCTCTCAAAACCAGTGCTGCCTTGAGTGCTGTGGGGACAGGCCCAGGGTATGCATGTATAACAGGCTTCCCAGGGATGCTGCAGAAGAGCAGTGACCCCATCCACCGATGGAAGTCGGGCAGAAATACGAGTTCTGACATTTACTGAGCACATGCAACGTGCCAGGCACTGCAGCAGCCTCTGACACCTCTCCCCCCACAATCCTTGTAAAAATCTGCAAGTAAAGACTATCACATGCCTGTGTTCCAGAAGAAGTCAGACAAGCTAAATAATTTCCCTGAAAAGGAAAAATGTGTACTTAGTGGTGAGGCTGGTTAACATGCTGGTGAGAGCTCCTTATTTCCTTGCAGACCACACTTTAAGTGACCTCGCTTTCTCCCACTTCTACTTCCTGAGACACAGAGAGGCTGAAAGGCCCGGCTCCTCTGTCCAGCCCAGGCCCCAGCAGGCTTAGTTGCTCTGGGTCACACGTTCACCCCTGGGCCAGCTGGCCATGAGGTAAGTCACATGGCACAAAACAGGGGGCCCAGGACCCCCTGCAGTAGGCACTCCATACTGTTAGGACAGACTGTGAGAGAAGCAGGGGCAAAATGATCTCCAACATATGACACATGTGTCCTGGACAGTTAACTTCTCCTCCTCCTTCCTTGCTAACAGAACCCCAGTTTTCACACTCTGGGCATCAGTAAGTTCAAGAAAGGTGGGCAAAATCACAATCTCATAGGTCAAGGTTTGGGCATGTTCACTCAGTTCTGGTTAATGACAAATAAGAAAGTCAACTGAGAGGCTTCTGGAAAACATTATCTCCCAGGGTGGGGGGAAGTTGCAAGAAGAGAAGCTCATCCTTATTTCTGTCCACAGTTGTGTGAGGATGTGATGCCTGGTGCTATGGCAGCCATATGAGAGCCATGAGGCAACACAACCTGGAGAAGGCAGAGCAAAAGGAGGGTCTTTGAGCATTTGATGCTGTCAAATTAGCCAATCCTGGAACCACCCATTACTTTCTTTTCTTTCTTTCTTTTTTTCTTTTTTTAAGGATGAAAGACAGTATATCTGTTGGGTTCTCCCTGTCTCTCAATGGTTAAAGTCTACCCCATGGGGACATTAACTCCTTTTACCCTTCTGGGCCACCCATTTCTTAATATGTGTAACATTAAACCTTGTTTTTAAGCTCACGTCAGCAGGGTTTTTACGACTCACATCTGAAGGCATGCTAACCAAAATAACCTGCTGTCGAACAGTATGGTGAAGGCACAGGAACGTGAGGCCAGGAGGCCGAGCATTGTCCTACTTGCACCACTTACGACCTGCATAGCTTTGGGCAAGTCTTAACTCCAGAGCCTCAGTTTCCTCATCTGCAAAGTGGGAGCCCAACTTCCCAGGGCTGCCAGAAGTCTCAAGAGCAATAACAACTATGTGAAAATCATCTGTGAACTGCAAAGTTCTAGACAGATAGTAGGGGTTACTATTAAACTCTACATGATTGTACTTCATTATGGAAATATAATCACAATCCTGAGCCAGCTGCTCAGTCTCTTCTCTTTAAAGCAAAAGAAGACTGTGCTCTTTACCCAGGTGGTATCTGCACTTTTTCTCCACTAGATCATCTTCACGGACAGTCTCAGGGCCTGTGCCTGGGTCAGTGGGGGTCAGACTGCTCTGGCTTGAAGACGTTTCACTTCCATAAACCTCACCGTAGCACATGCCTCATGCCTCCCTCTGCAGACTGCCAGCCAAGGCGGCATCAGTTACCATTTCCACAAATGGCACAGGACATGCGTGGGGCTAGAGAGCCAGCCCCCCGGTCCAGTTTTGCTCTGCCTAGCTGAATGGGCTTTGCCAAGCCTGAGCCTCAGTTGCCTTACTTATAAAATGGAAAAAACATACAACCTGAGACCAACAAAAATAAATGAATGGGTTAAGTAGTCTGTCACTGGTAAAAGAACACCAGTGATAGTTACTGGTGTGGTTATTATTACAACTAGGTATAGCCACAGGCCACACAGTGGACTGCTTAGCAGGGAGGTACAAACCCACTGAGGGCCCAGCCCCTTGGAAGTCAAAATACCAGTCTCTGAGTCTCAGCTGCAGCATGTCAGGGGGTGGTGCACTTCCCCTAGAGGGAGGGACACACGGAAAGGCCACCACTCCCGAGCTGCTGCCAGTGTGCCGAAAGAGCTTCCCCTCTGTGAAGCACATGGAGTTTTGTTTAGGTATATGTTCCAGGAAGCATCTTGCTGTGGGCTCAGATGGAGAATTATGAAGGCTTTGCACCACAAGGAGCGTTTCAAAGAGCATCATGCCCCAACACCCTTTTCACAGGTGGACAAACAAGGCCCCAAGAAGGGGGACCCAAGGTGGCACAGTAAGCTGGTGGCAGAGTCCAGCCGGTGGCAGGGTTGGGGACAAAGCCAAGACCCCTGTGCTCCTGGTCTTCTTCCGCCCTCCTGCTGTTGGCAGGGCGACTGGTTCCCAGTGTTCACCCGAGAGGTAAAAAAATAAAAATAAAAGCCCTGATAAGAATCTGAGGAATGCAACTGCTGAGAGGGACGGGCTGTGGAATTTGGCATTTGATACCCACCAGAGGGACGCACACAATTGTGACCTAGCCACTCTCTCCTGAGCAGGACACCCCTGGACCTGCATCCCTTTCCAAGAGAGTGAGGGTGCCCTGCACCCACAGCTGTCTGGGTCTGGGGAATTCCCCAGGTTCCCTAGAAGGGCAGGCCACCGAGGACTCGAAGGGACTGATTCCGTGACATTCTGTGTTCAGTCCTGCCTGTTCTTTGGGATCACCTCTTCTTCTCATACCTGCCTTTTCTTCCCACCTTGCTACCAGCACTAACTGTTGCCTGCTAATTAGACCCCCTAGCAGGTGGAGAAAAGGTGGGTTAGACACCACTGGAACCTGCATTTTCCCCCTGAGATGAGCCAGTGGGTTCCAGAGCTCTTCCTCACAAGAGCTTCCAGAGCCCTGGGTGGGAATGGCTCTGTGGCCTCGCACCGGGCCTATTCTCTCTCTGGACCTCCACCTCCTCTGCAGCAGATGGAGCAGGAACACAGGAATGGCAGTGACAGTACAGTACAGGGGCCAGAGCAACAAACACTGCCTCCCACCGGGAAGTCAGATAGCGGGGAAACCAGACTGGCTGAGTGAGTGGCCTCTTTGCGCCCTCCAGCCGGTCAGGGCCAGGTTTCTACACCCATCGGGCTGGAGGTATCAGGAAAGCCTTAGCCCTACAACCTCTCCAGGCAGGTAGTTTGCCAGCAGCTGGGCCTGCAAAGTCATTCCCAAGCCAGGGCTTGGTGAGAATCTCTAGCAAAGCCAAGCTGTCTGTGCAGGGCACGTCCTCTGCAGATGTGCGCTGCTGTGCACCTGCCCCATCCAACTGCTGGCTTCCAGAGGCAGACACACAGTGCATCTCCCTGCCCTTGGCCCAAATGTGGCACACGGTGCATATCAGTGAGTATGTGTTGAGTGAACAAATGAATGAGTGAAGAGGTGCAGAGTTGGTGTGGACCTCGGTCTGGAAGGTACAAAGTGCACTCCCAGCTGCCATTTGCTGAGGGTCTCCATAACTAAGAGCCCTCTGGTGGCCCCTCTCCCAGCTCCCCTTAGAACATGGGCCCTGCCGTCCCCTACCCAGGCCATCCCTGATCTGGGCTCCAGCCCCCAGTAGTCAGTCTCTTCTAGGAATACCCCTTCCCACCCTCCCCACTTGGCCCCTCCTGTCTCAGATGTTTGCTGTCCCTTTGGACAAGCCTGACCCTCTCCTTTTGGTCCCCACAACTCCATCCATTCAATTATAGCCACAGCTACCCCCTCCCAGGGCACTTAGTGCTCATACCACCGTCTCTACCTCTCTGGTCTCTGAGAGCAGAAACGCACTTGGCTTATATCTCCACAGCAGTGTCTGGAATCAAGCAG
Source organism: Anoura caudifer (assembly GCA_004027475.1). NCBI lineage: Eukaryota > Metazoa > Chordata > Mammalia > Chiroptera > Phyllostomidae > Anoura > Anoura caudifer. Next base: position 15,934 of record PVKU01008334.1, read on the forward strand.
GTGACAGGTGAAGCATTTTCGAATAAATGACTTCAGGGGCAGAAGTCAATGCACACAAACTGTATACTGGAAGAAGCAACTTTAGGATTTTTACATTCAAATTCTAACATATTTAACCACCAGATTATTTCCCACAGGAAAGCATCTTTAAAATTAGAATGAAAGTCCATTAGAAATAGGATTCTTTATACAAATACGTGCCCACAGTTAGAGACTGCATATAATATGAGAGAAGAAATGCTGCACCGTGCGGTACACGGGTGTGTCTGAGGACGAAGTGTGTCTGTGGCTGGGACACAGGGAGGGCCCCCCCCCAGTTCCTGGCTCTTATGTGACTGGGCATCATCCCGAGGGCACCCTCAGTAGCCAGGTTAGAGCGAACAAAACCGGAACAAGGACCCTAGGTCCCTCCCTCTCCCTCCTCCCTCCACTCTCCTCACTTGTAACACAGGTATAACCTGAGGCACCTAGACAGCTGATTCAACCTCTCTATGCTTCCTCCTCCACATACAAAATTAGGATAATGATGCCAAAAGCGTTGTTGTGAAATGGAATGATCGGATCCTGTGGGGTCCCAGAACAGCGGGCAATGGCGACTGGTCTTGTTCACACCCATTCGTCCCCTCCCAGGACTGTGCTTAGGCACTGGGGGGTGACTCATCTGAATGCCCATTGTGTTCTGTTAGCTCTACACACACATTGTCATCTCTAATCTAGAAGATTCCGACCCACACTGAGCATGTTAGGGCGCCGCCCACACCCAGGGGAGCACACCCCACCCCTGGGAGAGCAGCCCTGGCCCACCACCGCCCCCCAGGACAGCTGCCCCTCCTCCCATATCCGCCCCAGCCAGGCAATTGATCTAATCAGATGGACGCCCCATTATGATCTAATGATGAAAGACCTTGCTTCAAAACTGTCCACACCCCTCCCCTGCAGAGACCCTCTGAGGATTCTATCCCTGCTTTGGGGAGTGACAATTAAGGAGGAAACTGAAAACCCACCTCCCTGGCACCATGGATGGGGAAGCAGGAATGTCAGAACAAACCGTGCAGAGGTCTTGCGCTGGCCTGGCCCACAATAAATGCGGCGGCTGCTGTAGCAGATTGTGGCTGTTACTCTCGGTCAGGCTGTGAGACTCGGACCCCTGGGGGCTGCCCGGGCCTCTGTGACCTGCCAGCTTTCACAGGGCACTAACCGGTCCAGCACTGGGCTGCCTGTGGATTCGGCCACCCCAAACCCAGTAAGAGGCCCTAACTGGATTTGGTTGCTGAGGAAGCCTTGGGTCTGTATTTATGCCCTTTTGGGGAAAAAGCACTGGCCTGTGAGTCAGGAAATGGGGGATTCACACTGGTTCTACCTGTAACTCTGCAGGTACCTGGAGTAACTCTTAATCTCCAAGACTCAATCTCCTCATTTGAAAATTGCAGGTTCAAACCAAGACTCTCCAGCTCTTATTCACCAACAGACTGTGAAATGGATGTCAGGAGACCACCCAAATGTCCAGCGAGAAGGAGGAGAATGAATAAAGCATTGAACTCACACAACAGAACACTACACATCAGGAGAAGAACAAACTTGACCCCAGCAACATAAGTGAGTCTCAAAGACATAATGTTAATGAAAGAAGACAAAACAGTTAATATTGTATGATTCTATTTATAAGAGCAGACAGAGCACCTGGCCGGGTAGCTCAGTTGGTTAGAGTGTTGTCTTGATAGGCCAAGGTTGCAGGTTCGATCTCCAGTCAGGGCACATACAAGAATCAACCAATGAATATATAAATAAGTGGAACAACAAATGTATGTTTCTCTCTCTCACTCACTTCCTCTGTCTCTCTCTCTCTTTCATCAATACAATTTTTTAAGATTTTATTTATTTTTAGACAGAGGGGAAGGGAGGGAGAAAGATAGGGAGAGAAACATCAATGTGTGGTTGCCTCCTGTGTGCCCCCACTGGGGACCTGGCCCTCAACCCAGGCATGTGCCCTGACTGTGAATCAAACCAGTGACCCTTTGGTTCCACAAGCTGGCACTCAGTCCACTGAGCCACACCAGCCAGGGCTCTCATCAATAAAATTTTTTTAAAAAAGACGAACTAGAGCAGGCAGAGCCATTCAATGGAGGAAAAGTCAGAGCAGCGGTCACCGGTGGGTGTGCTGCCAGGCAGGGGCCCTCAGGCACTGGCAGTGCCCCCTCTCCAGATCTGGGCAGCAGTTGCACATACAGAGAAGCCCACCAAGCCGTCTGGTTAAGTTTGTGCCTTTAATTGTATTTCAGTGATGCTTTGGGGGAAAGGTTTTAAAAAGCATAGGATGGGGCCAATCTAAGCCATTTGGTCAATTACCATTCACTGAGCCCCTCTAGATACCAGACCCAGCAGGGCCACTCGCTGACAACGCTGGGAAGACCTGCAGTCTGGAGAAAGGACACAGATGACACAAAACACCACCAAAATATGAGGAGGGTGACCAGCACAGGCGAGCATTTGGGCTGCTGGGGCAGCCCTGAGGGGGCGTTCCTGGCTCCGCCAGGGAGGGACGGGCAGGTCAACCTTCCACAGCACAGGGACCCTGACCCCAAAAAGCTCACCCTGGGCACCCATGGGCCCCTGTCTTTCACTCCTTGCTCCTCTGCCTCTTGGCCTTGCAGCCCTGGCCACCCAGCAATTCCCCGGGCCTGGGCTACAGAAGGAACTACCCCCAACCACATGGTGTAGAGCCCCCTCAGAGCCACAGCCCTGTCTGGACAGGACCCTCCATGCTAGTGGCCATTTGGCCTTCCCTGGGCCTCCTCCCCTCCTCCTCCATTCCTCCCTGCCTACACACAGCACCATATCCCAAACCACTGGGGACACTGAGCCCGCAGGAGAGCACTCCCAGCTCCGCTGTGACCCCCGCCCCCAGCCGCCATGTGCTCCACTGGCCCTTGCTCCAGTGATCAGGATGCTCCAGGCTCTCACGTCAAAGCCTGGTTCCCAAGCTTCACTCCCCTGCTCTTTGTAGGGGCCACGGTTCTCAAAAGAGGAATCCACACTTCCAGGTTCAGCTTCTTGGCTGGACTCGCCCCTCAACCTGCTGGCCTCCTGTCACTTCCCCTCCACCAACTACACCTGGATTGTCCAGGTGGGGCCACTTCTCTGTCCTCTTCCTGGGCTTCTTGGTGACATAACACTTCTCAACTGCAGCCACCTAAGTCTCCCCTCAAGATTCTCTGAGCTCCAGCCACACCTGCCTTTCCACCTCCCTCCCTCCCTGAGCCTCACCTGGATGCTGGGGCCTCCAGTCCCATGAAGCCTTCCCCTTCCCCTCTGTGCTTGCCTTGGGGAGCTTGTCCTCTCCACACCTCTGCAGGAAAGGCCCTGGACATCTTCACCAGGACACCCTGGCAATGTGTTGTCCCCAGCTTCAAACACAGTGTCCCTCACGCAAAAATGGCTTCCCTTTCCATGGCCCTTCTCTCCACAAACAGCACCATTTTCCCGGCAGCTCCTCTCAGACCTGTCACCCAGGTCACGGCTTCACACCATCTCCTTAGCACCCCCTGGCCACCACCTACCCCTCTGACTCCTGCCGCGGTGCTCTAGGCCTCACAGGTCCCTCCCAGGACACTGAAATTGTGCTTCCTCCAGGACCCCATGCTGGCTGAGAGCAGGGATGGAAAGGACCAGCCAGATCCTGCTCAGCTCTGGGTCTTCCCAGCATCCAGCCAGCATCAGCCTGACCCCAAGTGGGGGTTGAGGTACGTTGATAAGGAGGATGGGCATTCGCAGAGGCCTAGAAGTGCTGGAACTGCCAGAGGAGCAGCTCTGTGGGGCTGAGTGGAGGGAGGCTGAGGATAGAAATTGGGCTGGGAACAGCCAGGCCACAAAAGACCTTGAATGGCACACCCTGAGGTTCTAGCGTCAGCCTGAAACCTGGGGAGCCATCAGAGCAGTTTTTAAGCAAGGGCAGGATGTGAACAGAGCTAAGCTCCAGGTTTTCTCCAGCAGCCCCTTCCTGCAAGACCTTGGGGCTGAGACCCCCTCAAAAGGCTGCAGCCCCAGAGAACCCAGCTGCCCTGATTGAATGCAATTCCTCACCCCGCTTTGTTCTCTGCTGTGATTAAAGGTGGACATCTCTCTGGCCAGGCAGCCCACCTGCCCCTCACCTTTCTTACCCCTCTTATCTGGCTACAAGGAAGGCACAACACTACAGGAGAGGAATCACAGCTCTCCCCTGGCATCCAGGGGAGAGACCATTTCAAGTTCCTGGTTTGTTTCTGCAGAGCCACTTCCCTCCAGCCTCACTGCCTAAGGAGCCTCCCCCTCCCCGCCCCCTGCCCCCAACCCCTGCAAACAGGAGGTTCCCAGGGTCACCTGGAGGGTGGGCTTCCTGAACCTTCAGAACCTTCAAAGGTTGGGGAGTACTGCTGCCCCGGGGGCCCAGAGGGGGCCCAGCCAATGCGCTTCTATTTGTTTATGGTTTTGCCATGGGATCAAAACAGAAAAACTAAATCCATCGCAAGCTGCAAAATGCTCTGAACCCGGCCACCCCATGGTTACACATGAAAAGGCTGCAAACTAATGACTTGCAGTTTTCCTACCAGGAAGGCTTCTTTTAATCAGTCCTGCGGTGGATGGCTGAGCTCTTGGTTAGAATTCCTTAGGATAAGTTTATCTCCCATCCAGAAGGGACCTCACAACAAGACGTTTGGAACCCTGTGACAGTGAGGCCTGGAAACCTGCTTTTTTCTTCCTAAGCCGCTTGACCGAGGGAGGCCCGACCCACAAAAAGTTGCAAGTATTTAATGGATATGCGTGCACACTTGTGAAACCATCGCCACAGGCTATGCCGTAAACATATACACCACTTCCAAAAGTTTCCTCCTGCCCTCTGATGTATTGTTGATAATTTCTGTGATAAGAACACTTAATATAAGATCCCCCTTTTAGCAAATGTTTAAGCATTCAATACAGTACTAACCGCAGGCTGCAGCTGCACAGTAGGTCTCTAGGACTTATTGGTCTTAACTAACTGAAACTCTGGACCCTGTTGTTTAGCACCTCCCATTTCCACCCCAACCCCCACCCCCAGCCCCTGGCAACCACCATCTCACTCTATGCTTATATGGGTTTGGCTGGTTTACAACCCTCATGCAACTGGAGTCATATATTATTTGTCCTTCCGTGTCTGGCTAACTTTACTTAGCATACTCTCCTCCAGGTTCGTCCACATTGTCACAAATGACAGGATTTCCTTCCTTTTTAAGGCTGAATGATATCCCATTGCCTGTCACCAGCACATTTAGGTAATTACCTGTTCACTGGCAGAAACCGGCGTGATGGTGGCACGCAGTGCCGGCAACAGCTGTGGCTGCTGTAACCAACTACCTCCAACTCACTGATGCAAAATGATGAATATTTATTATCTTAGAGTTCTGGAAGTTGGAAGTCCGAGATAAGTCTCACTGGGCCAAAGTCACGGTGTTGGCAGGGCCAGGCTCCTCCGGAGGCTCTGGGGGAGATCCTATTCCTCATCTTTTCCAGCTTCCGGAGGCCAGCCGCCTTCTCTGGCTGGGGGCCGCTTCCTCACGTCGCTCTACCCTCTCGCTTCCTTCGTCACATCTTTTCCCTCTAACCCTCCTGCCTCCCACTCCCACAGGGTCATAAGGACCCTGTGATTAGGTTGTGCCTATCAGGGTAATCCAGAATAATCTCCCATCTCAGTATCTTTATTTGATGACATCTGCAAAGTGATTTTATCACAAAAGGTAACATAATCACAGGCTTGGGGATGAGGACATGGATATCTTTGGGGCCGCTCTTCTGCCTCCCACACAGGGCTGGCCCCAGGCCGCACAGCCTGGAGGTGGCCACACTGGGCCTGTGGAGGGGGGCACAGTTCAGATAAGTGGGAACTGGGTCAGAAATGTTCATCACCCTTTCCGGGCCCCCAGAGGTCTCCACAAGCCTGGTGTTTGGAAACTCGGTCCATAATTAATACAGAGGACGTGTGGTTCAAAGCAACTGATGCAAAAAGAAACTGTGCGAAGGTGCCTATGGGTGGGATGCACGAGGCGGGCGCACATGGCTCGAAAGTGCCAGACCTGCTGCCTACCCACGGGGCACCTCTGCTCCTGCTGCTCCACCAACCCGGAGAACCCCTCCAGTCCCCGCACCCAGCTCCTCCATCCCAACTCCTCTGTCTCAGCTCTGCCGTGAAACCCACAGCAACGTCTTACTCCTCTGCCCAGAATGACTTCCTTCCCCAGCTGCTTACACCCTCCTGCCTCTCAGGCCCACCTCCCCTCCCTGTACCCACTCCACCTTCCTCTGTGTTCCCACGCTGCCCTGCTTTACTCCTAGAATGCACCCCCACAGCCAGTATGGGAGCAGACATGGGGGCACGTGGCCCTCCCCAAATAGGAGGACCAGGCCGTCCTCATCTGTGTATCCTTCATCACTCATCCTCCACTCTCAAGCTCTGAGAGGTGGGGTAGTACAGCGTTAAGGGCACAGACTTTGGATGGCCTGGGTTCATATCCTGACTCTGCCCCTATTAGCTGTGTGACTGGGGGGACAAGGTGGTCCATCTCCTTGTGCCTCAGTTTCCCTATAAAGGGAGGATAATAATAGCATCTAACCTGTGGGTTCCTTTGTGAGGAGTCAGTAGGTTAATGTACCTAACATACTTCACATACCTCGTGGCATGTGGTAACTACTAATTAAGTGTTTACCATTGTAGTCAGGCATCTAGGATGGTAACTACTAATTAAGTGTTTACCATTGTAGTCAGGCATCTAGGATGTTCCAGGCACTGGAGTGAGCAGGATAGACCTGGTTTCTCTACTCAGGAAGCTTATAGTCCTACAGAGAACATGGCTATTAAACAAATAATTAGTCAAATAATTAATTACTGAGTCAAAACGGTGTGTAGCAATAACACCCCAGCTGCCTCCTTTATGGAGCCCCCACACTTAGGACTACCTACCTGCCCTAAACACCCAGGACCAGGTACTGGACAACTCAGGACAGCCTTCACACCCCAGAGCGCGCTGAAATTATTCACACCAGTCATTCCTGACCTGCTCGTTCCACCCCCCACCTCGTCTGCACACCGACCGGCCCCTGCGCTTCCCTGCACGGCGCTGTGTGGCTCAGCAAGCCCCCTCCTCTTGGGAACTGTAATAAATATCTGTGCCTCACATTTCCTATTAATACACTGTATTCTATTACACCCGCCACTCCATCAACCCCAGTACAGACCGTAAGGTGAATGATGCAAATGACACAGGATATGAAGCCAGAAAACCCAGATCCGAGCCCTTTTTATCTGCCAGCCTTTTTCCCCATGGTGGGGGTGGGGGCTGCAAGACCCTCCCCTAAAATGAGGAACAAACCCAAGCACACGTGATCAGCCTAAAACTAGAAAGGTTAGTGTTCATCCCCAACCTCATGCCTATAGAATGTGAAAGGCCTCTAAAATTGGGTCCAAATGCAGAGAGGATCCCTCCCCCAGAGAGCCATGGAGAAGGCCTGCAAGGACTGACAAGGAAGATGAAGACTCTCCTTTCCGCCCGAAACCTCCTGGGTCCAACTATCACTCCCTGGGACCCTTCACTGACACACTCAGGGTGTGCAGGGCATGGGGGGCGACAGCCCTGCCTTGTTTGAATTCACACCCCAAAGTCAGGTGCTTGGGAAGGTAAATGACAACCTGAATCCCCATCAGGCCTCAGCACTTCCAGCATAGAGGGGGTGACCCACACTCCCACACACACTCCCACATGTGCTCGTGTGTAAGCACACTCCAGAGACCAAAGAAACTTCCATCTTGTACTAGAACTGGACCCCCAGAGAGACAAACAAGCCCATGTTTTTCTTCACCATCTGCTCCTGCTCTGAAGGCTGGGACCCTCCCCCTTCCCCCTCTCCTTCCTCTGCCCTGTCCCCCATGAGGCCTCTGTTACCACAGCCAGGCTGCGCTGACCTCCACACAGAAGGCTTTCATTAGCAGGTCAGTCCTGAGACGCAGGGTACAGGCAAAGGGCACAGGCCAAAGAGGAGACCTGAGGAGGGGGAGTGCTCTGCTGAGGGAGCCCTGAAGCCGCAGGGGAAGGAGAGAGGGTCTGTGGGAGGCCCATGGACAAAGCCCCCACCCTGCCTCACACAGCCTGGTGGGCAACACAGCCCCCTGCAGCAAACCCTTGGCTCCCCAGCCCCAGAGAAGTGGTTCCCAATTCCTGAGAGACCGGACCAGATATTTACATTGAGGCTGTCTCAAGGAATTTTCTGCAAAACTTCCTTTTCTCCACCCACTCCCACTTCAAAGTAAGAAGCAAGACCCCTAAAGCTGGTGGCCTCCATGGCTTCTTTAAAGTGGCTTCTGGAAAGCTGATCTGGTGGAACAAATCGCAGACAAGAACTTCAGCCCAGGACCCCTTGAAATGACAGACCTGCTCTGGAGGAAGGTGAGGGCCTCCATTTCCTGAGGGAAAGAGGGTCAGGCACTCGCTCATGCATTCACTTATCTGTCCCTTGCTTTTGTCCTCAGCTGTTTGCACCTGTGACTGGGCATCACATCTGGTAGCCTGTGTCCCTCCCCTCCTTCCAGGCCTCCAGAGGCTCCCTGTGGTCCCCAGGATAAGTCACAACTTCTCACCTGGCAGGGCAGGCCCTCCATTAAACGACTCACACTCACCTCCATCCTTGCTGCCAACCTCGTGTTTTCAGAAGCCTGGGCCAAGCCGTGCAGGGCTCTCTGCCACCTCCTTGTTGAGTCTTTGCTCACTCCCTGTTCTCAGCCTCTCCCTCTCTGCCTCACCTCCTATGATAATTGTTCCTTTATTCTCCTCTATTGGACTTGTAGGGCAGTGACCCCTTCTTAACCATTTCTGTACATTGAACAACTGACACAGTCCCTCGTGAACTGTGGGCATCTGGGATGTCTATAGAATGAATGAAGACCACTCCACTGAGGCTTCTGGGAAAATGTGTTTTTTAAAAAAGGCAGGACTCAAAACTAAATATACTGACCTTCTTCCTTAATATATCCTATATGATCTCAACTCTGAAAAATAATGGACAGATGATAGATAGATAAATACACAGATAAGCAAGCACAGAGCAAAGACCAAAAGGAAATATGACTCTCAAAAGCGGAATTACAGGGAAGAACTGTCTTTTCAACAGATAGTGTTGGAAAAAATTGGACATCCACATACAGAAGAAGAATAAAATTGAATCCTTACCTTATACCATATGCAAAATTGAACTCAAAATGGATCACAGACCTAAATGTATGCCCTAAAACAATAAAACTCTTAGGGTGAAGCATAGACGAAAACAGAAGACAAAAGCTCCCTGCCCTGGCCAGGTAGCTCAGTTGGTTAGAGTGTCACCCCAATATGCCAAGGTTGCAGGTCTGATCCCCAGTCAGGGCACATACAAGAAGCAGCCAATGAATGCATAAGTAAGTAGAACAACTGATTGATGTTTGATGTTTCTTTCTCTTTCCCTTCCTCTCTCTCTTTCTAAAAATCAATTTTTTTAAAAAAGCTTCATGATATTGAATTCGGCAATGATTTCTTCGATATGACACCAAAAGCACAGGCAACAAAAGAAAATAATATGTAAACTGAAGGCATCGAAATTAAAAATGTTTGTGCACCTAAGGACACAAGCAACAGAGTGAAAAGGTAACCTGACACGATGGGAGAAGATATTCACAAATCTGATGAAGGGTTAAAATCTAGACTATATAGTGAATACTTACAACTTAATAACAACAAAAAATCTGATTAAACATGGGCAAAGAACTTGAACAGACATTTCTCCAAAGATGACATACAAATGGCCAATAAACACATGAAAAGATGCTTAACATCAAGAATCACTGGAGAAACACAAATCGAAACCACAGTGAGATACCATTTCACACCCATTACAATGGCTACTATCCAAAAAAGAATCAGAAAATAAGTGTTGGCAAGGATGCAGAGAAACCGGAATGCTTTTGCACTGTTCGTGGGAATGTAAAATGGCACAGCCAGTGCAAAAAATGGTATGGCAGCTCATCAAAAATTAAAAATAGAAGTACCACATGATCCAGTGATTCCATTTCTGTGTCCATATACCCGAAAGAACCGGAAGCAGGGGCTCAAAGAGATATCTGTGCGCCCGTGCTCAGGGCAGCTCTGTTTGCACACAATGGGACATTATGCAGCCTTAAGAACTGAGGAAATTATAACACATGCTACAACGTGGATGAACTTAGGACATTGTGCTAAGTGAAATAAGCCTGTCACAAAAGTAAAAATACTGCATGAGTCCACTTATATGAAGCACCTAAAGTAGTCAAAGTTATAGAGACAGGGAGTGGAACATCAACGTGGCAGCCAGGGGCCGGGGAGGGCACCAGGGTGTCAGTGTCTAGTGTGTGTGAGTTTCTGTTCCGAAAGCTGAAAAGAGTCTGGAGATGAGGGTGGTGATGGTGACACAACAACGTGAATGGACTCAATGCCATGGAACCGTACACTTAAAAGTGGTTACGATGGTAAATTTTACGTCATGTATATTTTGCCACAATAAAAAGAATAAAAAACTTATAACTTACAAAATGAAATATAAATGTTATCCCTCTTTTCCCTTTTCCCTATTTCCCAAATGATCTATATAATTAAAAAACAAAATACTTTTTTTTTTTTTAAGAAAATGTGCCAGGTCCCTTTTACCTAAACATCTGGACCGGCCATCGGAGCCCAAGCCTGCACCACTCAGGCCTGCTGGGCTGCAGGCTTCCACCAGCTTTCTATACCTGACACCAACATTTGGTTTCCATTCTCGACTCTTCGCATACGTCTTGGAGATCGGCTCCTGCTGGTTTCAGGTCTAGCGGAAAGAAAGAAGCCCTTGGGAGGGTCGGCTTGCATCCCAAGGGGGCAGATTGGCTCCACCAGAGGTGAGCTGCCTTGCCCAGACACCCCCAGGCCCTGGAGCCATCCATCCTGCAGGCGACCCACCCACTGTCAGCAGGGCAGGCGAATTTCCTGGCGCAGTAACCCAAGCCCCTCTCTGCTCCCCACGGGCTCTGTTATTAATCTCAGGGCAGATCCTATGTCCGAAGCTGAGACAGCTGTCCCCACGTGCAGCTGCTCCAGGCCAACAAGCAGACGACTTCCAGCATTACCACCTCCCTGCCAATGACCAGGCAGAAAACTGGGCTTTCCTGCCAAACCCCTTGCTCGTGCAATTGCCTGGGCCCTCACACTGCATTAGGATCCACCGTGCTCCCTGTTCACTCCCTGGTTCATTCCAGGTTAGGATGGCACTCCAGGCTAATGAGCCCCTGAGTGGCTTGGACTTCTCAAACTGGAAAGTAAACACAGTGGTGTCCCAGTTGGTCCTGTTATGGTTGAATCAATAAGGGATTGTTCTAGCGCACAATCTATGCTCAGCCCTGGGTTACCTGCCATGGCAGACAAAGCCATCTAGAACGGGGCTCCTGACCCCAGGGGGCACACAGCCCAGCTGCAGAACAAGAGCATGAAACAAGAATAAAGCAAGCCAGGACAGGACTGGGGGAAGTAGCTCACAGCAGACACTCGGCCAGATGCCATGCAATGCGGAACGCAGCACGACCAGCTCCAGGGGCCACTGTTCGCCCTGGATTCCAAGAGCAACACACAGCATTGATTCAAATGGCTCACTCGTGCTCCCACAGGAACCGCTTTGATTAGTCCCACCTTACAGATGTGTAAACAGACGCATGTTAACGGTAACTTGCCCACAGCGAGAGGGGAAGCCAAGTTGCTGATGTAAATTTGCCTGACTCCAAAGTTCTGAGTATGAGAACTGTGCTATCAGGCCCACCCACCGCACCCAACTTGGCTGAGCCTTTATAAACTTACCCGCCCACCTACGCACAGCTGGCAGATGCCCACCCAGCTGAACCTAATTTGGGTTCTACATTGGCAGATGCCATGGATATAGTGATTACCAAGGAAGACAAACCCTCATTCCTAGAAGCTTCCCTGCTGGGGTGTCCCAAGAGTCCATGCACACATGATTTTGGCCCTCTGTATTCCCTAGGACACAGCTGTGACTCTATCTTAGCTGTCCCTATGATTCCCCCACAGGCACCCCAACAGGCACAGAAGGACCAGAGCCAACCCATGTGGTCAGGCCCCCAGGGACAGCTAACACTGGACTAAGATCCAGCTAGCATCAGCCTATAGAAGTACATCATGCTAGTCTGAGACACTGTTCTCACTCTTAGGAATGCTTTGGGCCACCTGCAGTTTGGTTGGGGACACCATCTACCTGGGACATCTGTGTGTAAGGACACCAGTTCATTTGTTTGCCTCTACTAGCCCTTGGTTTTCCTTTCCACTCTGTCCTCCAGCACAGGACAAGCTGAACAGGGGGAGGAAGGAAATTCACATGCCCCACCCCCAGCTTAGCATTGGAATCCCTCAAACAGATGCTGGAGAGAAAGAAAAAAAAAAAAAACAAACAGAAGCTGACAGCTCACGGTCTAGCCCAGAGCCGTTTCAAGGAGAATAAGCTGTTGCTGACGGCAGGAGGAGAGAGGAACACATGGGTGATGGTGGCAGAAATAATTTAGCCTCATATCTGAATGACTAGCCCTACGAAGAGTCTAGGAACCACAACCCATTGTGAGGCTATTTATTAACTGGGAGGAGGTAGGGGAGGGAAAGGCGGGTGAATCCAGGGTCCTCCAGTGCCAAAAAATGTCCTATCTACAAACCAAGAAGTGAGGCAAAGATACCATCATCTTTTAGCCATGTCCTGGACCCAGACAACATCCACCCCTCTTCGGAGTGAGTAAGGAGGGAGAGAGGAGAGGAGAGAAGATGACTGTGAAGGACCAGACCACCATGCACTTTCCAGACCCCCGTCCCTCTCCTCAGAGCCCTCTACCTCTGCTATCCTTTGTAAGAAACATAAAGCCCCTGCCTTTCAGCTCAGGCAAAACCCCTCAGGATCCACCTGTAAAACCACTAAAATAATTGTTTTAATGCATGAAGGTAGCTGGATATAAGATCAACAAGCTCCAAGTCAACAGCTTTCCTATTTGCCAAACATAAACATTTACAAATGTCAAGGAACAAAAGAAACTCACTCACGATAGCAATGAAAACTATAAAATGCCTGAGAAAATCTAACAAGACCTGGATAAATGGAGCATATACATTGTTCCTGAAAAACACCCAATATTATAAACATTGAATTCTACTCATCCATTAAGTCAACAAAGCCGAAATCAAAACCCCAATAGCATGCTTGCTAGAACTAGAAGAGATGATTCTAAAGCTCATTCAAAAGAAAAATAATGTACAAAAGCTGCTGAGTTTATTTTGATAAAGATGAGCAGCGAAGGAAATATTGCTCTATCAGCTAAGGAAATATACGATAAAGATATAGTGTAGTTTTGCCCAGGGTTGGTTTGGTTGCATTGGTTGGAGCGTCATCCTGTAACTGAAAGGTCATAGGTTCGAATCCCAGTCAGGGTATATATCCAGGTTGTGAGTTCCCAGTCCGGGTGCATAGGAGAAAGCAACCAATTGATGCTTCACTTACATCAATGTCTCTCTCTGTCTGTCTCTGTCTCTCTCTCTCTCTCAAGCAGTGAAAAAATGTTCTCAGATGAGGATTAAAAAAAAAAAATAATGTGGTTTTGGCACCAGAAAAAGGACCATGTACATAGGGAAATTTAGTATATGATTAAAGTGGCATTTCAAATTATTGGGAAAGAACGGATTATTCAATAGAAGTAAGAGGGAGGGTTGGAAAAAGCTCGAGTTAAACCCCTACCTCAGAGCCGTGTAAAAGCTTGGACGGGAAGGCCATGGTTTTATCATGATTCTTTACACAAGGCTGAGTCTTCACGGGCCTGTGATGCTCACAGCCACTTGCAGTCTTAAATCTGTTTGACATCTAGGGTCAGTCTAACCCTCCAAGGCCTCGAATATCTGATGTAGCTTTCCCTTTTCATTTCTGTTTATATGGTGGGCTAAATAATTGCACCCATCCTAATCCCTGGAACTTGTGAATACCTTTTCTTACAAAGAAAAGAGACTCAGCAGCTGTGATTAAGTGAAGGACTTTGAGGTGAGGAGATGATCCTGGCCCAACCTGATCACTAGTGTCCTCATCAGACAGCAGGCGGATCCCGGGCAGGGAGCCAGGAAATGGAAAGAGGCTGGGGAAGGCCATCAGAAGAGAAGAAAGGAGCTACAAGTCAAGGAATGCCGGCAGCTTCTAGAAGCTGCCAAAAAGCAAGGAAATGGATTCTTCCCTGAAGCCTCCAGAAGGTTCAGTCCTTTGAATACCTTTCAGCCCAGGGGGATCCATTTGGACTTCTGACCTGGAGAATTGTAAGAAAATTAATTTGTGTTGTTTGAAGCCACAAAGTTTATGGTCATCTGTTGCAGCAGCAATGGGAAACTAACACAGCTTACAAAGTGGTCAGTCCTTCCCCAGGTACTCCCTGTAAGCCAGGTACTCTGCAGCAACCTAGAGGTGCAGGGCCAAATAGGACAGGTGGGATCCCTGCCCTCAGAGAACTGACAGCCTCGGGGCAGATAACTAATTATTAATCAATTAATTATAGGATTGACTTGCACTTATGGGGAGTTCTGAGGACATTTAACAAAGGGGCCTGATCTTACCTCAGGGGACAGCAAAAGTTTCCCTGAAGGTGTGATATTTAAGCTGATCTCTGAGCTTTGAGCGGAAGTTAGCTAGCCCAAGAGAAAAATAAAGACTGATCAGGGCAGGAAGTGGCTTGAGGTGAAAAGGCAGGCTGGGTGGTGAGCAGGGAACCCAGAGAGACGAGGAGCCAGGACAGAGCTCCCCCCGAGGTAGGAGTCTCTCCCACCAGCTCAGCTGCCTCTCCAGGGAGGCCCACGTGTTCAGAGCTCTTGCATGAAGAGTTTCATGGATGGAGCTAATTGTTTTCATCAGCTGTGGGACAGAAGAGAGGAAGAGCCTGGCAAACCCTTCCGAGGCCCAGGATTTCATCACCCCAGCAATGTGGGGTACCTGGGCAGGCTGAGACCTCTGAGAGCCAGAGAATCAGCCTAGAATCAGCCGTGTGGCCAAGTCAATCACAGAGAGGCAGGAAGAGGGAAGTGCTGATTTCCTAGACAAGCCCTTCCAGGGGAGCAGGAATGACAAAAATGTCAGATGCCAGAGGCAACTGGCCAGGCACAGGCAGCAGGAGCCAAATCAGAAGGAAACTGCCACCTTCTCTCAAAGGCTTCCCAAGTGAGGCTGGGTGTCAGGCAGGCAGGCCCTGGCACCTCCAAGGGCCAGTCAGGTAACAGAGTCTGCAGGCAGGAGCAGTTCCTGATTCCGGAGGCTACACCCCCGGGTAGAACAAAGCCTGAGCCTTCTACAAGGGCTCTGAGCAAGAAGGACACTCTGCTGGGCTTCCTAGTGCCAGGAACCGGGGTGTGGGGGTTGGGGGCACTTCTCCACAGATACTATGCAATCCCTGTCCTTCCGGAACAAGGAACGGGTGGGACCAGATACTTTCAAACAAAGACAAAATGTTTGGGCTGCAAACTGAAGCCAGCTATGGGTGCAAACAACCTAAACACACACACACAGACATCCTCTGGCAAGTGTTGCTGCCTCCGCCCCACTTGTTCAGAGAGGTAAGTGGGGCTGGGAGCTATAACGCAGGGTCCTCATCCAGTGAGCAGGAACCGCTGAGTAATAATTAGTCTGCATGTTTAACCCATTTCCTCATTTAATCTCAGCCCAATCCTATTAGTTTCATGTTACTTATGAGGCACCAAGTCAATGGAGGGAAGTGCCGGCTTGACTGCGGGTCACGACAGGCCGGCTGCAGGAAACGCGTCAGAGGAAGTACTTGGGGTTTCCTTAGCGGTCATACTACCTGGGGCACAAAGCTCGTCAGAACTCCTTGGCCCCTGACCTCATTATGGGCATCTCAGGGCCTCCAAACCCTCTAACCTGCTCCCCAGTCAAATTCTGGGGGCAACTCTGTGCTCATCCCCCAGCGGCTGTACCCCTCATTCGAAGCCTTGAAACCTAAGAGGGGATTCAGAAAAACCAAAAGGACCTGGGGTTCTATATTTCTCTGGCTCCACCAAAGCACCAGGGTGAGCGACTACAAGAGGAAGTTGCAAATGACCCTGGGGAGAGCTTTAGACCAGCTCCCACAGGACGAAGGGCACTATGACTACTGAGGCATTTGACCTTGACCCACTGGGTCAGTTTCCCAGAGCACACTGTCTAGAACACCACCTTAATGAAACACTCCCTGGAAAAGGATCTGGTGGCCTCAGATGTCTGTGAGACTCCTCATTTCCCAAGTAGGCAAGGCCTGTCAGCACACTGCCCATTCCGGGAAAGCCTTTATCATTTTATGAGACTGCATAGTGTTTACGAGATATTAGTCTAAGCATTTCATTAATATTAATTCATTTAAGCCCCAGAATGACCTGATGAAGTAAATACTATGGTCACTCCCATTTTACAGATGGGGACGCTGAGGCGCAGAGGTCAGGTGACTCAACCAGGCCATCCAGAGCAGGGATTCAGGAGGCCTGGCTCCAGACCCTGCTCTTCACACACTCCCTCTTTATTAAGGAAACTCCTGAATTTGGTTCACAAGGTTCTTTCTCATAATTCCCGTCAACACCTGACGGAACAAGCTCCGGATATTCTCCGGGCAAGGGGGAGCTGGCAAAGGTCAACAGGCAGCCTGGCCAGCTCTGACCTTTTACAGATCACTCTGGAGGCCCCTGGGGGGTGGGGCAGACATCAAGGCGCGGGTGGTGGGAACCCACACTTCTCTCTCTGAGTGTTACAGAATTAACCTGGACCGGGTCCAGCTCCTTTCAAGGTGGTCTCGTACAGGCCACCAAAGAGAAACATCTAGACCCTGGTTTCTGGGAGGCAAGAAAAGGAAGACCAGACAAGAAAGGCTGGGACCCCTGACTCCTCAGAGAGGAGAACAGTGTGCCATGTGTCTCCTTCCATAGGATCGGCCTCAGGATTCCCGAAAATCCTCTAACAGTTAGTTATTGTTACTCTATTCCCCAGCCCCAGGCAGAGTTGGTTGGGGTCCAGCTCACACACTCTCGAAGCGGCAATGAAGTGTCGGGCCAGTGCAAGCCAAGAGAAGCCTGGAGTGGTGTTCTTATTGCCATAAGGATTGTTTCTCTGGGAATGGATTTTAAAATAACAGACAGGCTGGGATGGGGAAGAGAAGAGAGATGAAGGGAGAGGAGATTCAGAAAACCGTGGGGCATTAGAAAAAGGCCATTCAGTGTGATTTTCAGGAAAATTCCCCCTTTTCCACCCACTCCTACTTCAAAGAAAAAAGCAGGAACCTCTAAAGTGAGTGGCATCCCTGATTCCCCTTAACATGGCTTCCAGAACTGGCCTGGTGGGGAAAAGCACAGACAAGGACGTCTCTCCAGGACCCCTCAGAGCAACAGACCTGCCGGGGGGGCAGAGACCATGGCCTTGGTTTCTAAGAGGAGACATATCAAGGCACTTATTTGTTCATTCATTCATTCATTCATTCATCAAGCAGTCACAGAATACCTGATGTGTGCAAGCTGGGTGCTAGATACTAAAATTAGGCTACAAAACCCTAATGGAGGGAAAACGCAAGTATTTTACAAAAACAGAGTAACGTGCATGAATGTTGTACTGTGCTGTCTTTTCAAAGCTGAGAAACATGGCAGAGTCTTCGTAATGTTCCAAGGAGCAAAGCGGCTGGCCCCCAGCAGCCCTGGAGCACTGGGAAGGGCCAGAAGCCCCAGTCTGCAACCTGCCCTTGCCTGTCCCGGTCCACGGTGGCCAGGTGCTGCCAGCTGCAAGATTGAGAACTCCTCTCCCTGATGCTGCACCTCACAGAGCACCCTGCCTCTGCCCAACTTCAGGCCTCCTGATGCCATTAGCTCGCTTCCCTCCTCTGGCTCTTCTTCCTTTGCCCCATCTTCCCCACCAGCAAAGCTGGCACCAGTCCCACTATGATCATGACTCAACATAAAGCCCAGTCTCCTTAGGGTGGCAGAAAAGGGGCTTTGCATGCAGGCTGTAAAGGTCAGCCTGCACCCCTGCCCCCACATGCCTGCAGCCCAGGCTCTAGTCCTCCCTAACTCAACTGCACTCACCACAGGTCAGGCCACACCTCCCAGCCCTGACTCGGCTGTTCTGTCCACCCAAAACGCACTCCCCAGCCACTGCTGGGAACACCCTGCTCATCCTACAGGAGCCACTGAAAACATGAATCCTCTGGGGAGTCCTCGGCGTACACACCAATCCTCGAGGCCAGTGTTTCCCAAACTGTGGAGTCAGGACCACCATCCCTGACCTCCCGTGTCGTGAAATCTGCCGTCCTCCCCACCTCTGCAAGGCACGTTGGCACGCTACACATCACTAGCCCTAATGGTGTTGACTACATGTTTTCCTAAGCACTTTATTAACTCACTCAGGCCCTAGAACAACTTTATGAAGTAAATACCATGATTATCCCCATTTTACAAAGGAGAAAACTGAGGTACAAAGACCCAAACTCCCATATACCCTAACTGCCCTGGACCAGTAATTGCTTACATACATGCCCCATGCCTGCCGCCCCTCCACCACTTCACACCCATTTGTACCACAGCAAATTCCACACTTGTTCACCGGTCTGTCTGCCCCACCTGTCTCTGAGCTTATCAAGGGCCGAGACTGGGTCTGAATTATCAATCATCTCACTACCCTCAGTGCCAAGTACACAGTAGGTGCTCAAGAGTAACTTCTTGAAAGTAAGGCATCAGGGTACCTGCACAGGTCTCGGGGCAAGGCCCCTGCCCTCCGTTTGAGCCCCCAGCTCCAGCCTGCCTCCTGTGAGCCAGGGAAGGTTGAGTAGTTAACTGCCTGGCCTGGATAAGCTCAAGAAGCAGGGATGGGTGGTGGGCAGCGAGGCTCGTGCACTCATGCCCCAGGTAGGCTGGTCAGGGCTATGCTAGGGCAGAAACAGGTAGGAGAAGTGATTCCACCTACAGGGATTGGAAGGGACGTGGGAAGTGAGTTCTCAGCACCCACACCACAATCAGTCAGGGTACGAGAGGCACAGGGAGCCGCTCACGGAGGGGCGAGCAGAGCAGGGAGTCCGAAAGACTTCCTGAAGGAAGGCTGCTGCAGCAGAGGGCAGAGCCCGGGTATGGGAGAGGCGTTTGGGGGTGAGGAAGTGGCACACCAAGCACCTCAATCCACTGAAACAAGAAAATGACCCCAGAGCCAGAGTCTGGAGGGCCGGGTGAGGAAACTGGGAGGTGCGGGAGACGAAGAGACCCCTGCCTCCCCCCAGGGAGCGGGGTCTCCCACTGCAGGTCTTAACCTACAGGGTCTGTGGAATCAATTTGCTGAGTCTTGGCAAGCACTGCTTTATGAACTAGATAGAATACAATAAAAAAAGAGAATCACATATGGTAACAGTAAGCATCATTTTGTGAAACTTGTTTCAGATGTGTGTGTACGCCTGCTCGGGCAGGCGTCCTCGGTCCCCATATAAAAGGTATTTCTTCTTATGGGTCAGGATGAAAGACTCTCAAAAAACTTCATTCTCCGTGCACTGCTTCCCAAACCTGGCTGCACCACAAAAAAGCACCTGGAAAGCCATTAAAACACATCTCCAGGCACTAGACTTCCTGAGTCAAGGGTAGGTCTGGATATCCAATTCTCTTATCTCCCCAGTTTATCCTGACGAGTCCGTCAGTGCTCTGCTGTTTAAGGGAAGCTGTTCCCAAAACATGGGAGCGAGACCGGCTAATTTGCAGACTATGGTGCAAAACAAAAATGCAGGACCTCTCATTTAAAAAGCTGGGAAAATCATGTCATGAAAATACTGAACTACAGAGCTTTCCCCCTTGCTTCTTAAGCCTCTCTCTCTTGACCTGTTATTTGCATGTTGTTTCACATGCCCTCCCTTGGGTACTGGGATACTGGTGGGACAAGTGCACCCCTCCCTGCAACTCCAGGGTCTGCGAGCATGCTTGTGTGCAGCCCTTCCCACCAGCCATGGTACGGAAGCTCGGTGCCCCAGTCAGCAGCGAGCTCCAAGGCAGGGAATCAGGCCAGGCCCTTCCTAAGGGCCCACCAACCTATAGCAGACAGGTAACCCTCAAGGGTACTGCCATCACTGCCTTGACACACACTAGAAGCCAGGGTGACAAGAGGACCTCCCACTGCCAGGTCACCCCACTGAACACTCTGTGGCACTGCCGGACCAGGACAGAGACTGCAGCCACCAAGCCCTACTCCCGGATGTCATGGGGCACATGCACCCAATCCAACCCTCCCTGAGGCCACTTCCAGGCGCTAGCCAGGGGCAGAGCAGGCTGTGGTCACAGGACAGCGGTAGAGAGGGGGAGGCCCAGTGGACCTGGGGTGCCAGAGGGTGGGAAATAAGCAGCTGAGAACCCTCCCCAAGGAAGGGGTAGGAAGCGGTGATAAGAGGCAATGAGAGGTGGGACATGGCACAGGCTGAGGATCAAGTCCCGGAGTTGCTCCATTGTCCCCTCAGACCTCACTCACAGAGCACACATTTAAAGATAAGAGGACTGAGAATTCAAAAACGGTGCGCACAAAGCATTAAATCCCAAGCATGGGGCCCTGTTTAACATTAGGCCCTGGTCCCTGTACTGGCCAAACGGCCCTGCCTGCCGGGACCCAGAGGGAGGAGGAAGGCAGTGAGACAAAGACAGAGAAGCTGGGGAAGGGAGAAGAGGGGAGCAACATCACATCAGGGGTCAGGCCCTCTCCAAAACTGACTTGCCAGTGAATTTCTAAATGGAAATCAAAAAGCAGTTGCAAGTTCTGAATTCCATGCCATTGCTTCTTAGAATCATCTGAAAACAGGTAAAAATCCTGAATATCAGGCCAGAAGACAGCTGTGTTCTGAAAAGAACAGGAAAAAAGCTACCATGGACAGCCCTGGAGGCTTCCTACCTGGCGTACCTTGTCTTTTCTGAAAGGTGTCTGTCTGTATGTCCAGGACCAGGGCCAGGGCCAGGACCAGCCACAGCAACTGTGAAGTGACCTGTGCTAGGACCCATGTCCCCTCCATATTCATGGCCCCAGCGGGTCTTTGGTGGATGCAATTTGCTTTGCTCAACACAACGACGAAGCCCAACTCTCTTCCGAGCCCTGGGCTGGGCCCCAAACAGGCAGGTGAGTGACGTCCCCCTTGGTGCTCCATCTGGTGGGGCGTGAAGAGCAGCCAAGGTAGCGAAGATGTGAGAAGAGAGCATCTGGATGCAGACAACTTCACTCGGTCACTGTGATGCAGCCTTTAGACTGGGGACATTTGGGAAAAGGTCACCCAACTGGCAAGCACTTGGAGCACACACATCCTCCCTCCGTTGGTGTAGGGAGCGTAGGTGTCCAGGGCCTGGGATTCCCTTCCCAAACAGCTGCGCCCAAGGTATGGCCAAGGGGCCGCTGTTAAGGCAAGGGGAGAAGCAGGGACTGGGACTAGAGCATCCACAATGTGTGCATACCAGGCACCAGGTAGGACAAGGAGGAAAGGTGACTTGCCCTGAGCCACTGAGGCCAGCACAAAATTCAAGGAAGCCAGGAGTTCTAAACGTGAACCCGGTCCCCAGGGTCATTAGGAGGGTGTGTTCGTCAAGGTCAATGACAGAATAAATTTTAACCGTTTGTAAGCTTGATTGATAACTTTTAAATATTTAGACATGCGGTATGTGGGCCTTCATCTGTCCCCTAGTCCCGAGCCCCACAAATGTTAGGGGTGGCCCAGGCCTGCAGGTGGAATAGGCCGGGGCAGTTTACACTCACCCTGGCAAGGCCACTTTGACCCAGCACCATGAAATGGCTTCACAACGTACCTCCTAGGAAACACGGCTGGTGTGAGTGTGAAATGACAGCACTGCTCGGGTGGGTGACTGGATACTAACAGAATTACATAGGCATTTACCTTTCCATGCAGAAAACCCACATAAAAAATGTATACTAAAGATTTGTTTGCAAAAATACAAAAGGAATAATGTACCACAGCATATAATGTGGCATTATATGTGACAAAAGGTTAGAACACACCAGTGTCTCTCCGTGTGGGGTGAGCCGAAGAGACTGCAGCCACTCACGGCCCAGAGAACTCAGAGCTGGGGGAACGAGGGCAGGAGACTGGAGCAGGTCTGCGCGTGGGTGCAGCTGAAGGTCATGCGGCGCCAGGAGTGTGTTTAACACCACCAACTGCTCACTGAAGATGATTGAGGTGGAACATTTTGTTACATGTATTTTAACCTCAATTTTTTAATCGAGAAAAAAACATGAATGCAGAAGGTATCTATGCCCTGATGTAGAGCAGTCTCTGTAGCACAGAGTAAAGCAAAAATTCCAAGCACAGGACAGGACAGCCAGTACGCCACCTCCGTGTAAGAAACGGAGGAGATAGAAACACGCACACTTAGATCTGCAAAAAAGGGACAGTCCAAACACGGCTGCCTACGAACAGGGGATAACAGTAAAGTTACGTGTGCAGTATTCTAGTAACGAAATGAAAGCGAAATGTCAGGACCAGACTAGAACCGCTCTGCAGCCCTTCCAGAATAACGTTGCAGACAAAGGCCAACCGCACGTCACGAGCAGGAGCGATGACCAGGCATTGTGGGATTCCTGAGATGCTTCTTTTTTTTTTTTTTTTTTTTTTTAAGGTTTGGATTTTCTTCTTTCAGTTTTTTAAAAAAGGTGAATGAAAGGAGGGAATGAAAGGAGAAAGAGATGGAGAGAAACATCAATGTGTGGTTGGCTCTCACACATTCGGCACCAGGGACCTGGCCCACAACCCAGGTGTGTGCCCTGACTGCGAATCGAACCTTGCTTCACAGGCCAGCACTCAACCAACTGAGCCGCACCAGCATAGCAGGGGGAAAAGGCTGCGGGCCTTTGGTCTCTCTTCCTCTTCAGATTAAGACACTGATCCCATTACGAGACTCCACCCTCCTGACCTCATCTAAGCCTAGTCACCCCCCAAAGGCCCCACCTCCAAATGCTGTCGCACTGGGGGTAAGGCTTCAATATACGAATTTTGAGGAAGCACGACATTCACTTCATGACACAGTATGATATGATATGATATGATATGATATGATATGATATGATATGAGATATGAGATATGATGTGGTATGATAAGTTGGACCTATTACGAAGCATTCTTGCTCCCCCCAAAAGTGATATTAAATCTAATCAAACCTTTACATCTAATCTCCAACGTAGAAGAGATACAAGGAGCAGAATATCAAATTAAATACACCACTTTGAAACAACCAGCCAAACCTAGAACACAGACATTCTTCAGGACAACTGCCCTTCTTCCAGCACGTCAGCGTCCTGGAGAGACGCTCCTCTTCGGGAGAGCGGACTCTGCCTCGGGAAAGGAGTCTAAAGAGGCGCAACGACAGCGGCCTTTACTTAGTTCCAGATTCGAACCAGCTAACAGTAATGAAATTTTGGGGGGCAGTTGAAGAAGAATGAGTGTAAAATGAATTTTAGATCAATAATAAGGAACAAAAAGTAACAGTAGCAGGAGCAGCAGGAAGGAGTGACTGCAGGTTTGTTATGTGCAGTAACAGCCCGCCCAGGGGAGGGAATCAGGTGCACGTGACTATTAACAGAGTCTGGGATTTGCTTTAAAATGCTGCACATGCACAGAAAGAGTATTTGGGGGTGGGGGGAATAAGGGGCACAAAAGCAGTAGTTGGCAAATCCCAGTGAGGACTCTTGAGGGTTCATTTTACTCTCTACTTGTATGCAGGCTTGAAAATACCCACCGAAAAAAATTTAAATGCAACATATATTTAAATGTCCCCAAATCAAAATGTTCAGCTTCAGAGAGAGCAATGATTCTCTGATTTTGTCTCTCAGGGGACATCAGGCAGTGTCTGGACACATTTTTGGTTGTCACAGTTGGGAGATGGGGTGAGCTCCTGGCATTTAGCACGCGGAGGCCAGGGCTGCTGCTGAGCTCCCTGCAGTGCACAGGACGGCCCCACAGCAGACTACCCAGTCCACATATCAGGGTCACTAAGCCTGAGAAACCTCAAGATAAAGGTAAGCACAGTGTTCTAGGTGCTCACGGAGGACATCTAGCTCATCAGAAAGGCATTCCAAGCAAATGAAACATCATATGCAAAGACTCAGGCATGAGAAAAATAATTAGTGCAGTGAAGTCGATGTAGAGAGACAGAGGATGGGCTTCTGAAAGACAGCCTTTATGCTGGAGAGGGTGGATTTTATCGTGAAGGCTGGAGCCACAAATACATCGCTACTGTCTGCACTTTCCTGCCTCACACTCACGGTGACATCACTCGATTGTCCTGGCCATCTTTCCCACTGAGCCCAGAGTCCACCTCAGAATCCTTCTCAACACACTGACCTGGGCAGCTCTTATCAATCAGTGAGAGTTGACCTAAGAGTTAAAACCAGTTCGCCAAGCCAATGTAGGAGACAGTGGACCACCAAAGGGTTTTAACCAGGGGAAAGGCCTCTATAGCAGCTGAGAAAGGTGCATTCATTGGGCAGATCTGCATTTTGCAAACCCAGCCTCTGTGCACCCCTTTCTGCTCTCCACGCCTTGTACACATGCCCTTGCAGCAAGCCTCACACCGAACCTGGGTTTCCATGGAGGACTCATCAGGAAATGGGCCCAGGGAGGTCAAGGAATACATGCAAGTTTACATTATTAATTAGGGGCAGAGCCAGAAGTCCTCACCCCACTGCAGTGAGAGCAGCAGCGGCCCTCAGACCCACAGAGAGGCCCCCCTGGGTCCTGCATTGAGAGGACCCTGCTCTTTCCTCCTCTCACTGTGTCCTTTCCATGAAATGAGGAGTCTGTGGGGCCAAGAGGAAGTACCTACCCAATCCCCTGCCTCTTTCTAGGCCCAGTTCTGGGGGCTCAGGTTCCCACCCAAATGTCCTCAAGTCCAAATTCAGGGCCACATCTCCCAAGCCATCCTTCTGAGGCTAAAGGTGTGGACTGAACTTGAACATGCAGGTTGAGGGGTCTGTAAGCCTGTGCATAACCCTCATAGTGTGAGAGGCATCCAGGGTAAAAGATGGGCCAGGGCCAGCTCTCTCTCTCTCAACATCTTCCAGAGCAGAATTCTAAGGCATCTAAGAACTCATATGAACCTGGCTTTCCAAGTCATTGTGAAGGCGTGCTCATCGAGGCTGGGAACAGAACCTACTTAACCTACTTAGTTAACCATCATTAGATATTTAGACCAACAGTAAGTGACTTCCCTTTGTCCTTGGGCCCCAGGCCCTGTTCAGGAGTAAGTGGTTTATGGAATGAGTGCCATTCTTCAGGGGAGAAGCAAAAAGTTGCACTGTCCTTTGTCCCCTGGCCCATGAACTCGATTTCCGGATGTACTCACTCCCACCTCTGTTGAAGTCTGGCAGGTCCCACAGCTCTCCTGACTCCCCTGAGAAGAGTACTCTCTAAGAATTAATACTAAAATTTTATCTTTTATTTAAAGTAAAACTTCTCCCTCCTCCACCTGGGAGGTATGCACCACGGATGGGGTCAGGCCCTTCTCTGGTCTTACGCCTCATGCCCTGAGCCCCGATCACCTGCTGCTGTTCTGGCCCCTTTCAGGCTGGATATAGAGATGAACAGGAGACAACAGATGAGACCCTTAATAAGTATCTGTGGGAGGAAGTGAGGGAAAGGGTGAGATTTGCATACTTTAAAGAGTGTCCCAAATGTATGCTATTTATTGGTTAGAATGGAACAACTGGGGCACTGGGCCGGGCGGGGGCTGGCGGTAGCTGGGGGCTTAGTCCATAGTGCAGCCCTGCAGTCAGTTAATGTTGCATTTCCCTTTGGCCTTTATTGGGCATCTGAACGACTCTGAGAGATTCTACTGGAAACAGCCCCCCGAGGAATTGGGGTCCTTTTCTTTTTGCCAAAATGCAAAAGGCTTAAACAAAAGGCTTCTGATGGAAGTGGCCAGAGCAGAGCACTCCTGAGTAAGGCAAGATGCCCCCAACACATGTCAGATGGGATGCCTGGCCCAGGAAGGTAGGCACAGGCAAACACACACACACACACACACACACACACACACACACACACACAATGAGAACTGTGTCCAAAAATCAGTTACCAACAGGAGCAATACCATGAAATAAAGGAAGACTGTCAAAAACAGTTCTGTTGCTTTGCCTGTCAGCTGAGACCAAGCCACTATAAACAAAAGCACAAAGCCAAAGCTGGGAAGTACACCATTCCAAATGCCGTCCCCAAGCCCTCTGCTTCTGAGGCTCTTGAATTTCAAAGACATGGGCCACCTGTGACTGATGAGACAGAAAAATGGACTACCAGGCCAGCTGAAGCCTGCAATGCCCACATGGGGCTTTGAGTGGAAGGGCTCAGTTACACTCTGGAGCACCAATCTCCAGATCTGGAAGCTGTTCCCAGCCTCCATAACACCTCCTAGTATTCTATTTGGGAATCTGTTTTCCACAAATTTATCCAGATCCTCCCTGAATGTGATTACTCACTCACTCTCTTCAGGGACTTAACCTTCAGCTCTTCTCAGAGTGCATATTCCAGGCTGCAGGAACCAGTGTTTTCCTTCCACACTATTTAACTACAAAAGTAATGCATGAATATACACTCCTACACAAACAAGATGCAGACGGAGGGAAAAAAATCAAACTTCTCTTTTACTCGCTCCCCTCTCCCCACCCAAGCCCCAGGTCTCTCCATATAGGTAACCATGGAAAATGGTTTCTTACAAAATTTTTTTCCAGGCACTTATATACCTAGACAAAGATCAGAATTTTTTTCATAAATGAGATCATACTATACATATCATTCTGCAACACGAAAAGCTTATTTTTCAGACTATTTTAACATGGAATTGTGCAGAGGCCACACTACCGTGGGTGTTTGGAGAATAGAACCTTTGGGTAAGTATTTCCAAACAGAATGGGGGAAATAAAAGTGCATGCAAGGCTTTCCAGAAGCATTTTTATAAGCTTGTCTGAGTCCGGCCTTCTTACCAGCCACTAAGTGTAAGTACTTCCCAGCACAAAATATCCCCGTCTCCTTCCTACACATTGCCAGAATTCACTGTGGTCGCCCTCCCAGGTTTGGTAAATACCAGAAGGAGAAAGGACCTGGGGTCTGTCTCTTGCCTTCCCCCAGAGCGGTGACCAGAATGGTGCCAGAAAGCACAGGAAGTCAGTCCTCAGTTGCCACTGAACTGAGGGCCTCTCTCCAGGCCTCAGTTTCCTTGATTAAAGGAAAGATTAACCCCAAACGTTAACCCTGGAACAGTTTTAGGATCAAAAGAAACGGATGCTTCGAATGCAGGTTGTGCGTTCTAGAGAACTACTACAGCCTTGTGAGTAGTAATTAGTATTAAGTGGGGGAAAGCTAATTTCGACTGATTTGCGCAAATGAAGTGTTTGGCAACTTTTACTCGCGTGCTCATGAGTTTTCTAGAGGAATTCGACTGCCGCGCAAGTCTCTGCCCTAATCTCCGCTGGGGTGGACAGGGCGCCACCTGCCGGCGGAGGACGAGGCCGCCGTGGGTGCCGGCACCGCGGGCTCTGTGACCCGGCCCGAAAGAGACCCACCGCGGATCCCTCGGATCCGAGCCGGTTCCACGTCTTCCGGTGGTTCGGCGTCCGCAACCGAGGCTCCTCCGCGGACCTAGCCCCAAAGATCGGACAGAATTGCCCCTTCGGTGGCCCCGGGCAGCCTGCAAAAGAGGCGGGGAACCTGGACGAGCGGCCTTGGCAACCCGGGAACCTGCTGCCCAACACAAAGCCGCGGTCCCCCAGGTGAGCGCGGCGGCGCCACGTGAGTCGCTGAACATCCCAGGACTGAGCCATCCAACCCCGCTCAGCCAGCGGCCGCCTCCCCCTGGCCTTGCCTCAGGTTTCAGCCACCTCCACCCGAAGCCGGGAGCCGCAGGGGAGGAGATTGGGAGGGCAAGGAAAAGAGGAGAGAGGGTGGGCCCCGCACCTTTAGTCCCTCGGTCCCGCGCCTCCAGCTTCCACTGTCCTTATCCCCAAGCACGGACCGCCCCGCGTCCCCAGCCCCCCGACCTCGTCCGCCCGCGCCCCCAGGCCCCGATCCCCCAGCCCCCACTGTCCTTGTCTTCAGCCCTCGACCACTCCGCGTCCCCAGCCCCCCCGTCCTCGACTGCCCGGCGTCCCCAGGCCCCTCTGGCCTCCATACTCACCGGCGACCCCCGTAGCCGCTGCCGGGAGAGCCGGCGCCGGGCTCGGGGTAGCCGTGCTGCTGCAGGGTGGCCGCCGGAAAGGGGTAGAGAAAGCCGGTGCCCAGCGCCGACCCGCAGAGGCAGCAGCACGCCCAGGGCAGAAGGAGAGCCAGCTTCATCTTGCGCGGCCGGTGGGGACCCACAGCCCCAGGCGGGAGGACGGTGGGGAGCGCACCAGCGACGGGACCGAATGCCCTGCCCCCGCCGGAGAAGAGCGAGGGAGCGGGCGAGCGGAGCCCGGGTCCGAGCTGAAAGTGTCTGGGGGGGCGCCCACGCCTCTCCGGGGCCGCCTTTTAAAATTCAGCGAGGTGGGCTCTACGCCGTCAAAGGGGGCGTGGGGCTTTCTCATTAACCCTCGGCGGCCCGGGGCCCAGGAGGCGGCAGTGGCCGCGGAACTGGGGCTCGAACTCCGCTGGGAGTCCCAGAAGCCGAAAAGTCCTGAAAACCAGACCTCGCGCCAGGGTCCCCGTGCACACACTCTTTAGAACCTTCCCACTCAAACCCGCTCCGGGTCTGCAAACGCCTGTGGAGCACCCACTCCTTGCCTGGTAACTTCACCTGGGAAAGTTGTTTAAATCCCCACAACATTGCTCTGTTAGGCTCTCTCCATTTTTCAGAGGTGGAAACTGAGGCTCAAAAACATTAAGCCAGAAAAATACACGCTGCTTGTCCAGGGTTCTTTGGACCAAACCATTGCACACTCAGCCCTTACCTCCACAGCTCTCTCTTCAGGTGAAAAGTAGCTGGGAATGAGAGAAGCTCTCAGTTTGGGGGAGAATTGGTCCCTAGAATCTCAGATGCATGAGGCATCCAATCTGGCAAGATGCTGGGGAAGGTGTAATACATTCTCACCTTCTACACATGAAGAGGCTTAAGTCCCAGTTCACACATGGGCCCTCCACCACAAGTTAGCCTTCTCTGGGCTGCAGGATCCCCACAGCACTTTACCCTGCCTAACAGAGAGATGCGAACTGAACCCATCCTGTGCCTCCTTCCCCAAGTTGGGAGTCTTTTTCTAATTCTGCCAAAAGCATCCTAGGGACCCGCAGAGGTCCTGAGGCGGGCTCTGCCCCTGCTAACAGTGGAACCGTCTGTAAAATACCTGTAGGACTGGAGAGAAAGCATCAAATATGGAAGTGCTTAATGGCCTGCAACTCTCTGTTGGCTTTTGCCCTCTTGTTTGCATATTCCAATATGTACCCCATGTGTTCATGTCCCGTAGGTACCCCTGGAGTACACGTCCCAGGATACCATACCCAACCCACTCCACCTCTCCCCAGCTGCCCATTCTTATCAACTTAGTTCCCTCAAATCCTGCCAGGGTCTTTTAAATGCAACATCCACACTTCCCAAGTGCAGAGTCTCCGTCTAGGAATCAGGATGGGTAGAGCCCATCTCAGAGTGGACAGCCCCTAATGGGAAACATAGCTGGGACTTAGGACCACTTCCTTACTCTTGCTCTACATCCCTCTGGCAAGGCCTAAAAGATTTGGAGAATTTTGGTTATCAAGGGACTTTCAGTGCCTCCCCCAAAAAGAATCTGAGCTGTGCTCCTTGGGCAGCTGGCCAACACACAATAAGTGGTGAGGTCATCCCCCCGACCCAGGAATTTGTAAGCATTCTGTCTTCCTCCTTCTCCTCCTTTACTTGCATAATGAGATCTTAAAGACCAGAAAATTCCGTGTTGCTGTGAATTGGCTTCATGCTGCAGACATCACAGTAAGGGAACAAGGCGTTTGTTTTTTATCTTAAATCCATTTTTCCAATGCCTGGGGCTGCACCCAAGCTAGAGGGACCAAAGAGAGGAAGGGAGAACACTACTCCACATATTGCAGGATTCTCTGAGAACAGAAAGCTCTAGGAAAAGAATGAATACACCCCAGAAACTTCAGGACTGAGGCAGTTGTCCAAGTTTGGTCTTCCTCTTCACACCAGGGCACGTTCGGAGAAATTTCCGTGTGTCCAGCATTGGGCCAGGTGCAGTGAAGGCTCCTAGAGAAGCAAATAACATAGTTCTCACCCTGAAGGTGCTTATACTATTCTTTAGGAAGGCATTAAAATGGACTTTTTTCCTTTAAAAGGCAGTAGGCAATATGGACAAATGGTCTGCAAACAGGAGGCGGTTCCATTTAGATGGTGCGGAATAAAAGACAAAGATGCATAAAATCAAGAAATGTGTTATTACCCACATTACCCAGACCAAGAAGACCCAGGTCAGCTCCTAACTCTCCCACTAACTTACTGCGTGACCTGGAGTAAACAACGAAGAATGGATTGGCTTGTCCTGGAAGACCTTTCCAGCTCTGACCTTGTATAATTCTCCTTTCCCTTCATCCTCCACTCCCATCGCCAAGGCAACAGTGGATATACACAACCTCACTAAATGGTCACTCTTGCAGGCAAGATTTGCAGCTGCAGCACCCTCAGCAGGGCCACAGGAGCCAAGAAGAGTGGAGAAAGAGTCTGTGGCACCGCACTGTGAACTCCCCACCACCACCCAGAACTCCAGTTAGTAGAGTCCAACTCTAAGTACCAGCTGTGTGACCATGGACAAGTTATTTAACCCCTCTGAGCATCCTCATCTGTAATGATAATAATAATAATAACAACAACAACAACGGCACCTAATGTATGGATTTGCTAAAAAGAATCCAGTGAATTATTCACATCAAGTACTTGGAATGGTGCACCTGACACATTGTGATGATTGATAAGCTTAATTATTATTATTGAATATTTGCAAGGCTTTGGTTAGGGATAGAATTAAAGAACACACCTTTCTCAAACCCCCAGGGTTGGGGCAGCCAGTCGGTTCATATTTGGAAGTGCTCAGAGATTTCTCAAAAGACTCGGAGTCCCAGGATAACGTGATACCTCTTAACTCCATGGTTAACAATTCAAAACAAAACTTCATTTTAAAGTGGATACTGTAGTGAGATGCTATTGGGTAGGGTGCGCCATTTACATTACTTTGCAATAGAAGACACACTGGTGGTGGGCAGTAAGAGAAGGGGAAGTTTCCAGCCCCAGAAATACTGGGGTGATTGCGCCCTGGGCAGGCCTATAGCATTTTACACATGAACATCCCTGGGTCGCCTCTGATCAGCCCTCCACACAGTGCTTGTCCCTATATTTCAAACCACGCCCTCCGCACTCCCTAAATGCATGTGCAAATCTCTGTAGAGGTAGGCACCATTGTTCCCAAGAACCCAAGAAAGAGAGGATTAAAGGCTTGGAGCTGGGACCCTGTTGTGGAGCTGGCACCTTCTTTCCCAGTTCCTGCGTGACCTTTGCTGATCACCTAACCCCAGAAACCTCAGTAAAATAAAAAGCAGACACGTAAGAGTCGGGTGTGTTTCACTAACTTACTTCCTCAAACACAGACAGGCAGGCATTCTCCAAATCCAGATCTTCCAGATAAGGAGATGAGAGAAAAAGTGAATTTTCTGGGATCCTGTGCTCTCTGCTTTCTGTAAGTTCAAAGGCACCTTAGAACCGAGGTTGTTTCTACAAAGAGGGATCAGATTTCTTGGTGGAATAAGACAAACCCACCACCCACCCACCCCATCACCACCAGAGAAGTGGGCTCCTCTGCAACTGTTTCCAGGCCTTTCTGATAAGAAAAGATCAGTCAGCATCCTCTCCAGCAGACAAAAAGCAGATCTTCACTTCTGCTGAAGTCAGCAGAGAGAGCCACTGAACAAAGAAGTAAATACTCATCAAGCTGGAGCCAAGGTAAATATTGACCTTCTGGCATGATAAATCCTCCTGTTAATCTAAAACAGAAATCCCCCCCACCCCTGGAGTGCCCTATAGGACACGGATTCTGCAGTTCTAGAAGTTCAGGGAGGCAATGTAGGAACGGAGTGATTTTCATGCTGGTTTCTCCAGCAGCCTGCGCCCCGAGCTCTTCTGATGCCAAGGCCATACAGAAATGGGCCGGCGTTGACTCAAGGTAGCAGGAAGGGCACGACAGAAGGGCCGCTTTGCTCTGCTCCAAACTTGTGCTTGACCAGGGCAAAATATGAACAGAACATGGATATTCTGGCGATTGACCCTGAATTTTCTTTATATAGACACCCCCAAAATTCCACCCAGGTCCCATAAAAGGGAACTCTTCTTTGCTCAGCATTCCTACGAGTGTAAGCCTACCTGTTTGTCCAAGGGTTGCCAGTGAAATAGGCATCCAGAAGACAGCAAAATAGGTGGCTGTTACAAAATAGCCTGTGATCTTAAACAGAAGTTTAAAAAAAAAAAAAAAAGTACTGAAAGCAAAACCTAAAACACACTATAAAATATGGAGTGTGCCCAGTTGCCGGTGCTGAAAGCCCAACTAAAGTGTGGTGATAAGGAGTCTGACTGCTGGCTAATGTAGCCACAGCTAAACAATTGCCTCCCCAGGGGCTTAATGTGATTGCTTGGTGATAAATGATGAAAGGACACATCTTAGCCTGCTCAGGCTGCTACAACAGCACACCATTAATTGGGGAATTACAAACAACAGAAATTTATTTCTCACAGTTGTGGAGCCTGGAAGTCCGAGATCAAGCCAACAGCAGATTAAGTGTCAGGTGGCAGCCTGCTTCCCAGTTCATAGACAGCTATCTCCCCACTGTGTCCTCAAGGGGTGGAAGGGGTGAGGGAGGTCCCCAGAGTCCCTTTTGTAAGGGCACTAATCACATCTATGAGGGCTCCACCCCTGTGACCTAATTACCTCCCAAAGGCCTGGCCCTCTAATGCCATCACTTTGGGGGTTAGGATCTCAATATATGCATGGGGATGTGGGGGATTCACACAAACATTCAGCCCATTGCAGGGGACTAAAGCTATAGAACAAAAAAGCGGCAACGCCCAGGGGGTTTACTGTGCCAACTTCACAAGCTTTACCCTGGCTCAGGCAGGAGGTACAGATAATGAATTCACATCATGATGTCCCACCCAAAAGTGCCCCAGGCTGAGGGCTTGCAGTGGGGAACCTGCCAAGCACTCCCCACACCCAGCTCTCCACAGCCCCTTCACTGCCCAGTTCTGCAGTTCAACACTTGGAGCTCTTACCATAGAGCTGGTGGTAAAATAAACCATCAGTGAGTGAAGAGGAGAGCTGCCAGGGCAGGCAGGAGAGGGATGTTCGATTTAGAAAAGGAGAGACTACGGGGAAGTGATCCAGCTTTTCCAAGCCATGCAGGAAACAAAAATTAAACTTGTCTGAGGATGAATCAGGGGCCAATGGATGAAAGACGTCAACTGAATATAAGGAAGAACTTTGTAATAGGTTGGATTGAACTGCATGGCGGCTGGGGTGGGGGGGCAAGGGGTGAGCTCTCCACCACTAGAGGGACCCGGGCAAAGAGCGGAGTAACAACTGGTAGAAACACTGTAATTAAGCAGAAAGCACTACCAATGGCCCTTAGACTGTGAGTCTAGACCCTAAAGGCAAGAAAGGGATTTAAACAACTGGAGAATTTCCCCCAAACAGGCATGAATACCTATCGTAGACTCCACTGGTACTCACCAATGCCTGGATCTTCTGTCCACTCTGGACACAGAGAAGACCCCCTCAGAAGCCTCCTTGCTGCTGGGCAGAGCCACGTGACTAGCTCTGGCCAACGGATTATGAGCAGAAAGAACCTGTGCCACTTCTGAGCCAAAGAGAGAAGAGAGAGTATGGGTTCTGGGGGCTCTCCTAGCTCCTGTCACAGCAGACCTTCCCTGGGCTGGACCCTTGTCAGCCTGGATCCCTGAGTGCAGAAAACAACTCCTCCACCCACTCCACTCTCTAACTAACATTGGACATCTTTTGTTTTGAGATGTCGGTTGTCATTGCAGCATCACATACGCATGGTTTGGTGGCTTGGTGCAAAGTGGTCTTTTGCCCTGCAGTAGCTGCTGGAAAACGACCTCATGAGGACAAGGTTGGACCTTTTGATGCTTATCCATCTGTACTTTTGCATGACGTAGGTCATTTCCCAGTTGTATCTTTCACTCTCACTGAGCAAACTCTCATCCGTGACAAACCAAACTGCCCAGGCCCTGGTAGTACCCAGTCAGGTTGGACATAATTTTGCCTTCAGTTGGACTTACAGGATCTTCAGGAAGGGTACAAATAGACATTGTCCCTAATGCCATACAATCAAAGTTAACAGCTCAGAGGAGCAAGTGGAGGCTGAAAGTCCGGTGGTGCTTTGGGCAGGAACATGGTAAAGGGGCGAAGGCAGGATTATGTGCTGGGTTGAAAGGGCTGGGGGGTGGACTGGCTGAGAAGTAGCTCCCAACACACCTGTGCACACACCAGGTGCGTGCACGGACTTGCAGGCACAAACAAGAGCTTGAGAGAGACCGTCTCCCAAAGGAGCTGTCCAGGTGAGTGAGGGCTCTGAGTTGTGGGGCAGTCTGTCCTGACACCTTTCTCCCTCTACCCCTGACTCTAGAATTTCATCCTCACCGCCAGCTCACCCAGGAGTCCAGGGCTCATGCAAAACCCATGAGGAATTGTTTGTGGGACTTTGGGGCCCAGGCTCAGGCTAGAGGTGGCCTGATCAGGGAATCAAGATCCAAAGTCAGAGAGCTGAGCGGGGTGGGGGTTACAGACTCAGGGAGCAAAATCAAAGTGTGTGCAAAAGACAGGTGTGACAGGGAACCAGCCCTCAACCTGAGCGATCACCAACAGGGTAGTGCTGCTGCCCCTGCTTGGTCCTGTTGCTCTGAATGCCCCCATCCTCTCAGTGCCCTATGCTGTTGCCATGGACCACCCTTTGGACATCTTCATCCCCATCTCCCAGAGGCCTTCACACTCAGCAGGTTAAGAGCTGAACTCCATTCCAGGGTCACTGCCTACCCACACTTGCGCAAGCTTAGGAAAGGTACCCCCATTATTTGGATGGACACAGCCCTGGGTATATGCCCGGTCCACTACAGATAACTATTAGATCCTCTCCCTGTGCTCATCCTCCCCTGCCAGCTCTCACAACCGCTGCCAAGGTGTGTGTTCTGCCTGGCTTTTGTCAGGTCTTCTACGAGCTTTTGGAATAACTCCCCAAAAGGTGCCCTTGCCTCCTGTGTCCCCTCCCTCTATGCTTTCTTCTGTGTGGCTGCTAGAAAGTTCCTCCCAAAATACAGTATGATCCCCTCACTCTCAGAAACAGACCTCTGCTGGCTCCCCATCCTCACCTCCTTGACTGGGCCCTTAAGTCCTTTACCACCTTTCCCTGGCCTGTCTTCCTGCCTATCCTTCCCCCCATCCCCCCGCCCCGCCGCAAACACGCACATTCCCCTCTCACCCTCTCCCCTTCCCTACACCCTCTCGCCATGAGCTAACCACAGAGCAGCACTGGGAGTCCCTCAGCAGGCCGAGATCTTCCCCACTGCTGTGGCTGCACAGACTGCTCCCTCTGTATAGAATGCCCCTCACCAGAGACTGAACGTTTCTGTCCCCTCCCACCCCATAATTCATTTGTTGAAATCCTAATCCCTAATGCGGTAATATTAGGTGGTGTGGCCTTTTGGGAGGTGCTAAGGTCCTGTGGGTAGAGCCCTCCTGAATGGGATCAGTGTCCTTATTAAAGAGACCCCACAAAGCTCCTTCACCCCTTCTGCCCTAACAAGGGGGTGGATGTCTGTGAACCAGGAAGCAGGTGCTCACCACATCACATCTTCCAGCACCTTGATCTTGGACTTCCCAGCCTCCAGAACTGTGTGAAATAAATATCTGTTGTTTATAAGTCCCCCAGTCTGTGTATTCTGCTATAGCTGCCCTAACAAACTAAGACACTCTTCCACTCTTGCTCTGTCTCTTCATGGTGAGCCTTCTTCGGGATCTAGCTCTTCGCCAACCCCTCCAACAGGACTGAACCCCACTCTGTGCTCCCAGAGATCTTCCCACAACCTCCTTTGTGGACCCACTTCCCCTCGCCATGCCTACTTCTCAACACATTTGCCATCTTCCCCACAACACATTGCACACACCAAGACCAAAGGTAATTTCCCACTCATCACTCCTCCTGGGCATAAAGATCGCCTCAGTCAAAGCTTGATAAATGTTAGTTGGATATCTGGGTAAATCAGTGAATTATTCAGTTCATTCTCCTAAGACCCCAGGAAGAGGAGAGCCAGGGCCAAACTGCCCTCCCGAGGGGTGGCGTCTGGAAGACATGCATTAAAGTGCTGGGCCCTGACCAACACAACTGTGCTTCTTATTTCTTGGTATTTGGCAGAAAAGGAGAGAGAACCACAAATGAAAATGTTAAGTGAGTCCTGCAGATGGCCAGACCAAGGATGGAACTTGCCATTCATTCCAAGAGGGACTGGTGCCTGCCCTGCTCACATCTTTATCCAAGATTATTGAATTTAGCACTTAAGAAAAAAATTGTCAGGTATGATCTTCAGACCAAAAGTCTCCAGATAGCCTCGTAAATGTTAGCCCACCATCACCTTATAAGGACTTACCATGGAGGTCTCTGTTCTACATAATCTAAAACACCTTCCCTGTGCCCCTCAGAAGGCGTGTTTTGCTGAAAACCAGACAGGAAGGCAGACCATACCCCCTAAGGGTTGGCTTTGATACCAAGGCCCAGAAGAAAGGGAGAGAATGAAGGGTTGTTCCACTTGATAGAACCATATTGCAATTTACTATTATGAAGTGTCTGTTTGAAGTTGAAACAAGTTCTAGATAAGCCCTTCATTGAGAAACCAGAAAAAAAGTGGGGAAGGGGGGAGAAAAAGCAATCAAAATGGAACTCTGATTAGAGAGTCATTTATTAAGACCATGAAAGTCCTGCAGATTTTCCTTTGATTGGAAAAATGGAGGCCTGCAGAATTAAAGGCTTTGGAAGGAAATCTTTTCGTGCTAAAAGAGCCAAAAGTTATTTCAAGGGTTTTCAAATCAAGGCGTTATTAAAGCTAAGGTGTCGGTTGTAACCAGAAGCCCCTGTCAATTTAACCAAAATCTTATGGGGATCAGGGGCACAAAGCAAGTAACCCATTTTGATTCAAAGCCCCGTGCAGCTGTCTGATTCCACTCAAAGGCACTTTCAGTCTGGTATGTGCACTCTCCCAGGGCCACCCAGGGGACTTGGCCATGGGGAAGTGTCCCCATAGTCCAGCACACACCTCCTGGTGCCACCCAGAGGCTGCTACCCTTTGTGCAGGTCTTGGGCTCAGGGCACGGCGCCTGCCTGATCCTGCGGGAGTCTCTCCCTGGTCTTCCTCTGCGACCCCCAGGCTCTTGAGCAAGCACTCAGGTGCAGCGGGACCCCAGCTGAACCACTTTCTCTGGGTGCTTTGACTCTCTCTCTGTAAGGTGGAAAGAATGTTCTCCCCTAAGGTCACTAGGAAAATTCATCCCTTCATACATTCCCTCATATAAAGTCAGAAAAGGACCTGGCCTATAGAAGCTCAAGGTGTGTCACTTCACTTCCTCTCTGCCACCATCCCTAAGCAGTAGCTTTCAGAAAACATGGTTTCAGAATGTAGATAATTCATTCCCTTCCAGGCCTTTCTGGAGGGTGCCAAACATAAGGATTTAATCTCACTTTGAGCTTGACACTCAGGCCAAAATGCCCTCTTGGCCTTATCCGTTGTCCCAGCTGCTCTCCCTGTAACACCTGCAATGGCTCCCTGTTGTCTACAGAATAAAGTCTGAACTTGCCTTGGCCTGGCAGTCAAGGCCCTTCACCACCTGGCCCCAACTACCTTTCTAAAATTATCTCCCACCGCTCCCTTTCACATACATAAATCTCAGACAAGCCATATTTATAGGGTTGGGGAATCACAGCAGCTGAGATTGCCCATGGCTTGGAGCCCAGGACCCAGAGGCAATGGCACAGTTTCTGTCCTCGGGAGCTGGGAAGACGGATAAGCAAAGCCACAGGTGTAAGTAGTATGACACCTGATGAAACAGAAATGTGTGCAGGGTGTTTAGGAACCACCAGGAGAGGGCCCAACCACTAGGTCAGCCTCTGGGGGATACAGGTGTCTCAGAAGAGACCTGTGTGAGCTAAGCATTAGGAATGAGTAGGAGTTCACCGGTGAGAAAATGAGGAGGGTGTCAGAAGGGGGAACAGCCAGAGCAGGGAGTGGCACAGAAGGCAGCTGAGCCAAGAGGATGTGGGGGAGGACAAAAAATGAGGCCATATGGCTGGAATGACAGGGACACACCATCAGGGACTTGGGAGGCCAAAGCTGTCCCACGTGCAGGGGATGGGGCACCTCTGAAACAAGAATAATCAGATTTGCATTTTGGGAACATTTCTCTGGTGCAGAAAGCACAGCAAACAGGAGCAGGGAAGGTTAGAGGCTGGGAAAACCAGCTCAGAGGCTCTTGCAGAGAAGTGCTAAGAGCAAAACTTAAAGATTAGTGGACATGGTGTTGAGGGAGTAGAATCCACAAAACCTGCCGACCGAGTAGACCTGCACCATCACACACCGTAGCCACCAGCACATGAACCCATGTGGGTCCCATGTGGGTCCATGTGGGTCCAAGCAGCTGGTCCAACGTGAAACGTGCTGTGGCTATAGCACACACACCAGGATTTGAAGATGTAGTTCTTCAAATTTAAAAAAAAAGAAGTAAAATATCTCACTAACAACCTTCCTATTTCTTCTATGTTGAAATGACCATATCTTTATATATTGGGCTAAATAAAATTGCTAGAATTAATGTTCTTTAATTCCCTTAAATGTTTTTAATGTGGCCATTCAAAATTCAAACTCCCCTCTAAAGCTGATATGACATTTCCACTGAGCAGTGCCAGATGAGCAGGGCCGTGGAGGGCCGGGGTGTCTGGACGCGTCTGGGTCCCCACCCCGGAGGCAGAGCGGTAATGATGGCGACGGTGTGCGGCACGCACAGCCCCTGGCTTCTGGGATGCAGATCCTGCCCCAAGCACCTTAACTACATACTCTGTTACTCCCCCAACAACCTAATGAGATGGGTGCCATTATTATCTCTATTTTACAGATGGGAAAAGTAAGGCACGGAGAGGTAGGTCATGGGCAGAGCTGAGATTTGGACCCAGGCCCTCCGACTCCAGGGTCCAGGCCCGTAGTCCGTACAAACACTGCCCACCTCTTATAATGCCATGAGCCGAGCCTGGGGAAGGAGAAGCAGGCTAGCCAGGTGGAAAAAGTAATTCATGTGGGGATGCATTGAATGTGGGGCCTCTAGGATATCCAAGGAGATTTTTTGAGGGGGAGGTCACCGAAGGGACAAACCTAGAGCTCAGGAGGCAAATCCATGCTGGAGACAGACTGGGAGGTCATGGAGCGGATCAGGAGGAGCACAGGAGGGAGCCCGGCCAGGCCACTCCCCACTCAGCCTGCCCTGCACTCCTTCCCACTGCCCTCACCTCCGATCCCCCACCCCAGCATAGATAGGATCAACTCACTGACTCATTTGAGAAATATTTATTGAGTGCCTAGAACATACAAGGCACTTAACTGTAAGAACATGTTCATTGCAGCAGGAGAATCATTTGAAAGAAAAGCCCTAACAAAGCAGATTAAATTGGGGGAGGAAGAAACTTCTCTGCTTCACATAAAACTGTTGGAAAGGAATATACCGTGTGTTTAGTGAACAGGACAAACCAAGGCCCTGCTCTCAGGACATGTCGGTTCTGCTCGGGGCTTCCGGCAATAAACAAGAAAACAACAGGTATTCCATTTGTAAATGTCAGGTGTTATGAGGGAGGGAGAACACCGCTTTAGAGCAAGAGGTGGAGGCTGGCCTCTGGGAAGAGGTGACACTGAAGAGGTGACTTTA
Organism: Anoura caudifer; assembly: GCA_004027475.1. Classification (NCBI taxonomy): domain Eukaryota; kingdom Metazoa; phylum Chordata; class Mammalia; order Chiroptera; family Phyllostomidae; genus Anoura; species Anoura caudifer. The sequence goes on from PVKU01008334.1 coordinate 55,985, forward strand.
ATGATAGGAGGGAGTGCAAAAAGAATACTCACCCAAAGAGAGAAGAACTTGGGCTTTGAAAAAGTGCAATCATAGATAAAACAAATATGTAATGTGGGGTCAAAAGAGATCAAAAAAGATCCTCCAGAAATCACTGCAAGTGGGGCCTCCAGACATTATGTGCCTCACGATGTGGTTTAATAGGGCCATTCGTAAAGAATTTGTGTCTGAAAAAGAAACGGAACCTCAGTCTAATGAAACCGCTGCATCTAACCATGAGTGCGCAGAACATATAGGAGAGAGAGAAACAAATTCAACAACAGCAGAAGGAAGCCATCGGCCAAGTCCAAACGCAGGACATTCTCTGAGCCGGTTGACCTGGTTTCTCCAAACATCAATGGCAAGAAGGCAAAAAAAAAAAGAAGGTAAGCTGTTATAAATTGAAAAAGGCTTACCAAACGCATTGGATTGGATCCTGGAACAGAAAAAGGGCATTGGTGGAAAAACTGATGAAATATGAATGAACTCTGAAATGTAGTTAGTAGTAGTATACCAATGTTAATTTCTTACTTTTGACAAATGCACCCTTGTTGTGTAAGATACTGACATTAGAGACAACTGGATGAAGGCACACAGGAACTCTGTGTTAGCTTTGTAATGTTTCTGCAAATCTGAAACTATTACATAGTTAAAAGATAATTTTAAAAAGTTATCCCTGGCTGGTGTGGCTCAGTGGATTGAACTCAGGCCTGTGAACAAAAGGTTGCTGGTTCGATTCCCAGTCAGGGCACATGCCTGGGTTGAGGGCCAGGTCCCCAGTAAAGGGTGCATGACAGGCAACCACACGTTGATGTTTCTCTCCCTCTCATTCTCCCTCCTTTCCCTTTTCTCTAAAAATGAATAAATAACATCTTTTAAAAAATTAAAAATAACCAATCTTATTTTTTTTAAAGTTAGAGAGACTTTAAAACTGTAACAGCCAGATACTATGAGTGACCTTTGTTTGGACCCTGGTTTGAACAAATCAGTTGTAAAAACATCTCAAAGGCAATCAGGGAAATTTGGGTATGGACTGAATATTGGGCGATATTAAGGAACTGTCGTTCACTTTATTAGGTGTGATAATGGCAGGTGGCTGTCCTTTTAGAAAGCCCCTCTCCAGTAAACACTTGTATGTACTGGTGAGATGGCATGGCGTCTGGGACACACTCTAAAATGCTCAGAAAAACAAAGTGATCATGGTAAATAAAAAGAGACTATACATGGGTAATAATTGTTGAAACATATTATGAGTATGTATTTTAAATTGTCTATATTAACAAGTGAAGAAAAAGAAGAAGGAGAGAATGGGGGAGAAGGAAGAGGAAGGAAGGGAAGTAGGGGAAAGAAGGCTGCGTGCACCCTTCCCCGTTGAGAGGTTTAGAGGCTTCCCTCTGAGATGAACAGTCTGGTCGCCAGCTCGCTTTGTTTCCCTGGGTAAGTAGAGCTCACCGCCAAGGCACCAAGTGACATACTTTCTACCCTAACGATGGCACCACTAAGGCAGCAGTACAGGGCAGGGCTGGGGGTTCTGGTCCTGGCATCGCATCTGGCAGTCTTCATTCAAATCCTGGATGGCCCCAAAAAGTTAGTCTCCGCCTTGATTCTACCTTCTGTATTACAGAAAGTAATAATAGCGCCTACCTACTAGGTTGGTGAGAATTTCAGACGAGTTGATATGTGTAAAGTACTTAAGTTGGGCATAGCACTAAGGACTCAACACTGTAACCTGATTCCACACCACGAAGGGACTGTTCTCCCCTCATCCCTGCAATGCCTCAAGTTCCCTATCCGAGTTCCCCATCCGCTACAACTTAGCGGCCAAGCCTCTCTGTCTCTCGCTTTCCAGCCTCTCTTTGGCTGCAAAACACATCCCACATGAATGCTGAGAATTGCCTCAAGTCATTCGGCCAGAACTGTGCCTTTTAGTTTTCACATGCTCCTAATTTTCAAATTAAATTCTCTTGTTTTCATGGCCTTTGTCACAAACAATTTGATTAATCCCCTTCACCACTTTGAGAGCCTTCAGTTGGGTCAAAGAGATCTTTTTTCAAGTAAGAACTTGCCAAACCTCTCCAGCTTCCTTACAACTGGCTGACAACAGAATCAATGTGATGCTGACCCCCATTTCCAGGGGCCCCATGTCTGTCCTGTGGCACTGGGTAGGTTCTGCCCTGAGGTAAAAGAAAGCGCGCCTTTGTGATCAGCTCTGCCATTCTGCAGCCCAGTGCTGTCCAGCCCTTGCACCAGAGCTGTGCCATGGGCCAAAAGCTTGCAAGGGGCACTTAAAGGAACCTTCTCCTGACACGGTGACCTCACACACTCACACTTGCTCTGTGCAGGGCAGGTATGTAGCTAGTGAGTGTGCAGTTGATGGCACCACACAACACAATCAGACCAGTTCCTGCCTCCTAGTTGGTAGTGATCCGAAGTGCCTGTCTTTGCACCTTTCCGTGCCTTTGGAGAAAGACAGGTCTGTGCAACAGCACTACATTGGAGTTGGGCCAGGTTTGCACAGTAATAAAGTCTGACAGTGGTGGAGTTCTGCCCAGGCTCCAGGAGCTGAGCTGAGTCCCTTGGTGAGTGAGCACATTTACTGTCACAACAGTCCTGCAACACAGGTGCTATTATTATGGCCATTTTATAGGCAAGATAACTGAGGCACAGAACAGTTAAATAGCTAGTTCTAGGTCACACATCTGGGAAGTGGTGGAGCCAAGATTTGAACTCAGGCTGCCCAGCTGTGGAGCCTAAACCCCCTGCGCACCCATCACTGCCCCGCACAACCACCCACCCAACAATAGCCAGGGACAGAGGCACTCTAATTGGTTGTGATGTTTTTCGGATGCCACTGAACTGCTTGAATTGAACTATTTTGTTGGTGGTGGTGGTGCTGATAATGATAATGCTGATGATGTATGGTTGGTTGGTTAGCTGGTTAGTTTTACCTGAATGAATTAATGTCTGGCTACTATGTGTCAAGCACCTTCCTGTCTATTATCGCATTTTATCTTCCTAATGAATCCCATGACATACAGCTTACTATTCTTATTTTACAGAAGCTCAAAATATATTTACACTTACCTAAAGGCATATTGCTAGTACTTAGACAGAGTTCAGAAAGCCTGAGTTGCCAATGACTATGGGCAAGGGCCTGCAGCTCATAGACTACCAGCCCCAAATATCCACCAAGACGTCCAGACAGCAGGTGGGAACCACCCTCAGTAGGGCTCGCCCACAGGCAACCAGCAGGAGCAAAGCCACCGGAAATCCGCCTTCTGCTCCTTGTCACATCGCCTTGTGCCGTCCTGACTGGCAGGCCCAGAACAGGAGGAAAACCCTCTTCCTTCCCACAGCCTGCTATGAGATTGATTAGATAACGGCAGCAAAGTGTTTTAAAGGGAAGTGACGGAGGAAACACCCTGTGTTTGTTTTTTGGATTGATTCCCGGGAGACTTCAGACAAGATTAGAGCCAATGAGTGGGTCTGCTCTCAGATCCGGGCTGCTTTGTGTGAGAAAGGAATTATTTCCCAAAACAATTCCTGAGTCTCCTACAGGACCTGCCAAAGTCATTCAGCTCCGCTCCCAAACATATCTTCCCTCAGCGTGGCTGCCACACGAGGGAAAGGAACCTTGTACAGTCAGCTCAACTACAGACGGGTCCAAGGAATGTTGGCATGCACTTGGATGTCTAAGTCTGCCTTAAGTGAAAGACAATTACCAAATGTTTCAGACCATGACCCTAATATGTACGTTTTATCAGGGGGGAGAAGAAAACAAGATGCATAGATAAGACATATTATCAAACCAGACAATTAGGATGGAAGGAACATCCCAGGACTTCTGGTCCAACCCCTTCCGTGATCGAGTCTATCCCTCCACTCCCAGGGCCACTGGCTTGTGCCTGCACACCTGTGCTCACTGGGTCGGTTGTATGTGGATTACCAGTTGACAAGTAAGAGCAGAAACACCTCACAGAAGTTAGCTGATATTTTCTACATAAATGCCCTATCTCAAACCATAGGCATCACTGGTTTGGCAACTATGAGAGTTAATTTTACAGTGCGCATTGACGGCACTGCGGGAAACAGGGCCTGCCATCCATTGCCGGTGGAAGTGTTGTACAAAATGACACCATCTCGATAGAGGGCAACTTAGTTCTATTTATCCAAATCAACAGTGCATATCCCTTTGACCCAGCAATCCCATTTCTGGGGGTTTACGCTACCTATACACCAGCACACATCAGAACTGAGGCACATACAGGATTAACTGTAACATGGTTTGCAACAGTATCCTGCTGGAAGCCACCAAGTGCGCATCAAAATGGGGTTTGATTAAAGTGTGGTACATCCACACAGTGGATTACTATGCAGCAGTGAAAAGGAGATGAAAGCTCTTCATGTTCAAACCTAGGAAGTTCTCTAAGCTATACTGTCAAGTGAAGAAGAGAAAAGCATTAAACAGGATATATAGAATATGGTGCCTTTGTGCAGTAAAGAGAGAAATAAGATCATGTATTCATATTTGCTTATATGAGAAATAATCCAATACACATAAGAAACTTACAAAAGTGATAATCTACCTGGGGGAGATGGTGGGGAATGCGGTGGATAGGAGGGTGGGAGAAAGACTTCTTCGGGATTACTCTTTTTCTAACAGTCTCATTTTGAACCATTTTGAATCTGTTACCTGTTTTAAAACACAAATAAAACAAAATTTAGTCTTGAGTTTTATAGATGAAAGTTAGTGAGCAGGTATCAGAGTATCCTACGTGTCCCAAGTTCTCCTGAGTACTCTCTCCTCCATCCCCTCCATCACCCAGCCTTCCAGTGATCCACCTGTGCTATGGCACCTTCCATCCTTCCCCACAGGGAGAAGAGACCTTCTCCCTTGCCCTGCTCTCCCTTCTTGGGTGTTACAGTCTCCAGTGACTCAGGCTTTGTCCACAGGCGACTGAAGCCCTGACTAGTCTGAGGAGAAAGCTAAGGAAGGCTTTGGGGGTCCCACTCCAGTTTCCCTACCAGCCAGGGTTGCAGTTGATTCCCTCTGTGATTATTCACAGGCAAGCTCATCTCTAAGTTAAATAATAATTGTTTCAGGAGACAATGCAATCTAGTGTCATAGGAGGGAGAAAATGTTCCTCCTGTCTGGAGAAACTGTGACTCCGGTATTTTTTTTTTTTTTTTTGGTGGGGGGGTGGAGGGGCGCCGGGGCATTTTTATATATTCTGAGCCTGGCCTGGAGTGCAGGCACCACCATAAGAAAACAGCTGTTCACAGCTCCTTCCCCACCCTCCCCACCCTCCCCACCCTCCCCCTGGGCAGGGTGCTCGGCAGTGTAGGTTTTTCCTGACCACAGCTCTCCCACCTGTGAAAGTGGAACTGAGCTTTCCTGAACTTCATTGCACAATAATGATGCTTCCAAATACATCTTATTGGCAAAAGGTTTAAATATATGGCATTAAAACAATATAGTCTGCAATCCATACCAAGTGGTAAAAACAAAGTCTATAAAGATAATTACATTTCTTGAAAGTCAAGAGATACATATTCTGCCCCGGCCAGTGTGGCTCAGTTGGTTGGAGTGTCATCCAGTAACTGAAGGGTCACAGGTCTGATTCCCAGTCAGGGCACAAGCCTCTGTGGTGGGTTCTGTCCCCAGTCCGGGCACGTCTAGGAGGCAACCAGTTGATGTTTCTTGGTCACATCGATGTCTCTTTCTCCCTTTCTCTCTCTTGAAAAAAAAAGTACATGTTTCGCCCTGGCTGGTGTAGCTCAGTGGATTGGGCTCGGGCTGAGAACCAAAGGGTCGCCAGTTCGATTCCCAGCCAGGGCACATACCTGGGTTGCCGGCCAGGTCCCCAGTGGGGGGCCATGTGAGAGGCTACCATACATTGATATTTCTCTCCCTCTCTTTCTCTCTCCCTTCCACTCTCTCTAAATGAATAAATAAAATCTTTAAAAAAAAAAAAAAAGAAAAAAAAAGTACATGTTTTAATATATTAACCAATATCAAGTGATGGGCTTCTGTATTAATCCTGTGTTTCCATGACTGGAGAGAGTGCCCCTCCAGGACTATTCCTGGAGACAGCAAACTCACAGCCTGCTGAGCACGGTATTCACATGCAAATCAAGCATATGAATATTATTTGACTCCCTATCCCAATCACTTCCTTTCTTGGTCTCTCAGAGCTGCCCTAATCACTCCAGGGCCAGGTGCCAAACGATTAGAGACAGCCCCAGAACCCACTGAAATTATGCAAACTAGCCAAATCTAAACCTGCTAACTCTACCTTTCCCATTTCTTCCTGAGGAAAATGCAATAAAAGCTCTTGTTCATATTTTCCCCTGATCCCTCTGCTTTGGGACCAACCTTGGTGCTTCCTCCTGAGCGCCCCACCACGGGGCGGGGGGGGGGGGGGACATGCACCTCCTCCTGGGAACTGTAACAAACTATCTTTTCAATGGCAGTCATCTCGTGAGCTGTTGGACTCACCATACCTGAAAAGTAACAGAGCCTACATTTCAGAACAGCTTTATATGAGGGTGGCATTTATTCAGAAAAGAGGGCTCTAGAATCATGTTGGTTAAATTTCAGATTAAAACCTGGCCCCAAACCAGATAATGCACCAAATTTGAGGTCGAATTAGGAATGTAAGTCTTTTCATGAATGCATAAAGATAGCACACTCCATAATGCGGAATCTCCTAGAAATCCAGAGGTGTATCACAGTCATTACTAGGTGTCGTCAGCTACAGTTTCACATGCCTGCATGGTCTAATTTGCTCCCGACAAAAACACAGTGTGGAAAGTGTGGAAAGGAAGACTTCTTAAGATAATGAGTGCAGTTGGAATTTGGAACTGCCCACTTAGTGTACAGTAGCCTACATTTTAAGCAAATATACAGAATTTGGAGCAAGCTAAGTTGAAAGAGTAGGAAATTAGCCAACTTTAGCAAAAGTAAAATAGCTATATGTATAGAAATTTTAGCAGAAATATATCATGTGTTAGTCAGAGGCATTAACTTATTTGTGATAGGTTAAACATATAATATATAAATGCTCCCCCCAAAAGAGAGAGGTGGGGAGAGAGAAAGAGAGAGGAAGAAAGGGAGGGAGGAAGCAAAGAAGGAAAAGTAAGGAAAGAAGAGAAAAAGAGAGAAAAAGGAAAGGAGAGGAAAAGAAAAGAAAAGACAAAGAAAGACAAGGAAGTTTTAATGTGCGAAAAATATACACAATAGGTGTCATAGGAAAACTCTTGTGATCAGGGCGGTAGAGAGAGTGAGTTAAAAGCATCACGAAAGTGTTATAAAGGCCTGAAAGCATTAACAGTGTTGATAGCTACCAGATATCAACCACCTAATGTGCCAGGAACTGAGCTAAACTGCTTGTACGTCTCATCTCATTCAATCCTAACGACCCTATAGGATGTTTTCAAAGCCCCATTTTGGTTATGTGGGAAACTAAAGTTTTGTGTTAGCCAACTATTGCTACATAACAAATTGCCCCAAGACTTAGCAACTTAAAGTTTCCATGGGTCAGGAATTTGGGAGTAACTTAGTGTGGTTCTGGCTCAGGAACTCTCTTGAGGTTGTAGTTGAGATGTTGGCTGGGGCTGCGTCCATCTGGGTGCTTGACTGGAGCTGGAGGACCGCCCCCAGGATGGCTCACGCATGTCTCGTAAGTCGATGCCAGTTGGTAGGCAGGAGGCCTTAGTTTCTCACCACATGGAGCTCTCCACAGGGTTACTTGTGTACGCAAGACATGGCAGCTGGCTTGCTCCAGAGTAACTGATCCAAGGGAGTGGAAAACAGAAACAACAAAGTCTTTTTATGACTCAGTCTCAGAAGTCACACACCCCTCAAATTTCTATTGGTTACACAGGTCGACCCTACTCAATGCGAGAGGGGACTACACAAAAGCATAACTACCAAGAGGTAAAATTCACTGGGGCCTTCTTGGATGCTGGCTTCCACCAAGCACAACAGTTTGAGTAGCTTTTTAAAGGTCACTCAGCTAAATTCAAATTCTGCCTTACTCCAAAATCAGTACTCTTTCTCCTGCACAGCGCCTCCCCAAAGCCTGCATGCAGGACACGGCCAAATGAAGACAAAAGGTCCTGGTTAAGCCACATCCCTGTTTCACTGTTTTTGCCAGAAGTTTTATCTTCAATCCACTGGGAAATATTTTTTTTTATATTGAGAGCATAACTCAAGCTTTCTCATGGAAATTGATGAAAAATAATTTTACTTTATTGATTTTGCCCTAAACCAAACTTGCTGACTTCATCCCTGGCTAAAGCTTTTTTTAAAAAATAAGGGATGCCTGTTTTTATAGAGGACAAAATATTTCCAGGTTGCAAATCACTTTGTGATCATTCCTATTTTTGAGAGTTGAACTGAGTATGTTCAGCTCTCTGTGTTGTATGAGGAGGTGATTGAAGGGCATTTTTATTCCCTTGAATAATAGAAAATCCATCATTTATTCTTTAGTAATAAAAACTGCATGTGTAAGAATTGGGACCATGGAAGGTCAACTCAAATTAAAGATTTTATGACTGGCGGTTATATTAAATCTTTTCAACAATTTATAGAAAGGATTTGAAATATGTCAAACATATTTCTTTAAGTTTTTTCAAGTGAAAGATTTTATTGCATTGAGTCACATAATCAGGAGAAAAATTACTCTTAGGTCATCCAGCCCTGGCCCCTGCCAATGGCATATTGCTCCCTTCAGGACCAGAGGCCGGGTATTAAGCCGTCTGAAGTCAACCTCTTCTAATTAAAATTAAAGTCATAAACCAAAGTATTTCAATAATCTACAATAATAATAATCCCAAATTTATATAGTGTGTATATCCAAGAAATGTAAATCAGTTCACTTTTTTTTTTATTTCTCTCACCTGGAAACAAAACTAAAGGGCGATGGCAAGTCCAAGGGAACATTCATTAACTTGAATATTTACAGACTAAATGAAGTGTATGCATGTCTCTGTGTGTGTGCTGGGAAAGAGGGAGAGGGAACTGACATTTATTGAGCACCTACTGTATGCCAGGCTTTGAACTAGGTCCAGTGGACACAAACATGAAGGAGACCCTTCAGGAAGTCATGGGTGTTAAGGATGTAGCATCACCCAGTGCAATACAGTAAATACAGGGCCTGAGGAAGCCTGGGCTCTGGACCCCACAGCTGGGGCTGACTAAGGGAGGCAAAGCCATTTCTGTGTGCAGAGGAGACGTGGCATCTTTTCACATAGAAAGAACTGGAGCTGTTTGTAAAGACTCGTGGTTCCTGCCTCCTCCCTGACATCAATTTAGGGCTTGAACACATCACTTGCCTTTTAGTAATAGCTCCAATTGTAAATTAAAATAAGATTATATATGGGAAGGCACTTGAGAAGGTGAAAAGCACTATATAGGTTGGTCTCCCATCTAAAGAAGGAGCTCCCTGGGGGCAGGGACCATGCAGACGGATCTCAGAGCCCAGCGCCCACCCAAGCACCCAGCACTGGTTCTCCAAAGCCCCAGGCAGAAATCTAAGTGGACTTCATGTCAAAAAGTGGGAGGAGGCAAAATCCCCTCAAATTTTTCCAGATGTGAAAAGGAACAACTTTTTTGAGATTCCCTGGACTTCTGAAACTTTTAATTTTTAAATACATACAAAGGAATGTGTATAACATTTGACGGTTATGAAGTAATATTAATAAAATAACCACCTGGGAACATTTAATGGTGCCAAAAAGTAAAAAAGAGCTCACAGAAGGACAGATTTCAAAAGGACACAAACACCAGCTTAAAATTTCCCCCAATGGTTAAATCTAGGACAATTTGAGCTTCAAAGTAAGCAATGATGGTAACAGATTACAGTTAATCCTTGAACAACTTGGCGGGGGGGTGGGGGGTAGGAGTGCCCAACCCCACTTTGTCGAAAATCTGCATATGACTTTCAACTGCCCCAAAACCTAACTACCCTCAGTAGCTGCAGGATATTGTTTCTAGGACCCCCTGCCAATGCCAAAATTGCAGATGTTCAAGTCCCCTACATAAAATGGCACAGATCAATGCATACGGTCGGCCCTCCGCATCCTCAAACTCCCAATGCTGATTGAAAATAGTACCAGTATCTATCGAAAAAAATCTGCTTGTAAGTGGACCCATACAGTTCAAACCCATGATGTTCAAGGGTCAACTGCATAACCAAGTGAATAAAGTAAGAAACCAGGAACCAGGGTGGGGTTGGCGGGGGGAGAGACAGAGAATATGACCAGCAATTTCACTCCTATGTATTTCCCCAAGAGGAATGAAAACATATGTCCATACAAAGCTTTATTTCTAGCAGCTGTGTTTATAATAGTCAAAAACTAGAAATAGTCCAAGCCAAATATCAGTCAACAGGAGAATGGATAATAAATGATGGTATATTTGTATGTGGAATACTACTCAACAATAAAAAGGAATGAAATATTGATACACGCAACATGGATAAATATAAAAAATATTGTCTTGAGTGAAAGCAGCTAGACACAAGAAAGTAAATATTGTGAGGTTTCATTTATATGAAATTCTAGAACAGGCAAAACTAAGCTATAGTGACAACATGTACAAAAGAGGATGCCTAGGGCCAGGGTCGGAGGGAGCTGACTGTTAAGAAACACCAGAACTTACTGGGTAAGTAAAATAGTAGTTATATGAGTCTATACATCTTTTAAAACTCAAAAGAACACTTAAAATAGGTATAATTTAATGTATGTTTATGCTTAAATTTAGTTAGTTAAAACTTAATCATGTTGATTTTTTAAAAAATGGGAAGACTCAACTGGCAGTGTTTGTTCTTCCCTCCTTCTCTGTTCTTAATTGCAGGCATAATGTCTGGAGGCACAGCAGCTACCTTTTGACTAAGAGGTACTAAGCGTGAGGACAAAGACTAAACCTAAGGATAGCAGAAAAAAAAAGGTGAAAAGAGCCGTTTTCCTCTCCCTGGTGCCTGAGGCCATTTTCAAGCTGCCATACCGCCCCTGGGCCCCTGGACGTCAGGCTCCAGACCTCTTTGTTGCCACTGTTAAGGGGGTTTTGTTATTTCAGTCAAACTAGTTCCTAATCAAAATACCAAGCCCCACCATCCAGATTATTTTCACTCCATCTTCACTTTCCATCAACTGAGAATGCATCCCTCCTCTTTCTCCAGACCCCCAAACCAAGGATTTAAGCACATAATCTTGAAAGGTGCATTTTGAAAATGGGGGCTAAGTGAAGTTAATTATACTGATCCTCAAGATTACTATAACTATCTTAGTCAAGATGACATCATGGCGAATCCAAAGGGCCAAGAAGAGTTGGAAGAACAGTCTGAGAAACAGCATAGAAGCCTTGAGAGATGATGAGTAGGTGGAGGGAAGAATCCACAGTAGACATGGATGGGAATGAGACTGGATAGGCAGGTAGTAGCCAGTTCATGCCGGGTTTTCAAGCATTATTCTTGCCTAGTGTCATAAACCAATTACTTCTGTGACTGATAAAAATAGGCAGCATCATTGATTAGTGAATATTAACATATTAAGTAAGCCATGTCTAATTAGAAGTCTAAAGTACTTTTAACATACTATGTTTTCACCTCCATCATCTCATAAATTATACACTTTTATGTCCTTTAAATAGTTACCCTAAGTATTGGAAGCATGCGTTCTAGACTTTTCAAAGTCTAGTATTAATTGTGACTGTCACTCTTTCCCTGAATGTTACAAGGAACTCAGAATGCTTTAGCTCCATTTTCCCAGCTTCTGACTTGTATTTAATTATATAAACATATATATAGCATATATACATTATAGTATATGTAATATATTTGTTTTATATCTCATATATAACGTACTTAGTTACAACATTAATGCAAATCTAATATAAAAATCAAATATGTATTTTAAATCCAGTAAGATATTGTTAATATACTGTCAATATTTATTAAGTTTACCCGGCCATTTACATTTTCAGTGCTCTTGTTTATGTCCAAACGTCTACTTAGACCATTTTCCTTCCACCTAAAAGATACTCATTATTTCTTTTAGAGCAGGAATCCTGGCAACCAACATATTATTTGAAACTATTTCACTTCATTCTTGAAGGATATTTTTGCTACATATGGAACTCTTTTTTTCTGTGTTTTTAATTATATTTTACTGATTATGCTATTACAGTTGTCCTAATTTTTCTCCCTTTGCCCCCCTCCACCCAGCTCTCCATGCTCCCTCAGGCAATCCTCATCCCTTTGTTCAGGTCCATGGGTCATGCACATAAGTTCTTTGGCTACTCCATTTCCTATACTGCACTTTACTTGCCCATGGCTATTCTGTAACTAACTACTTGTACTTCTTAATCCCCTCACTTCTTTGCCCATTCCCCCATACCCCTCTCCCATCTGGCAACCATCAAAACACTCTCAAAATCTATGATTCTGTCTCTGTTCTTGTTTGCTTAGTTTGTTTTTTAGATTCAGTTGTTGATAGATATGTATTTTTTGCCATTTTATTGTTTATGGTTTTGATCTTCTTTTCCTTAAATAAGTCCCTTTAACATTTCATATAATAATGGCTTTATGATGATGAATTCCTTTAGTTTTTTCTTGTCTGGGAGGCTCTTTATCCACCCTTCAATTCTAAATGATAGCTTTGCTAGGTAGAGCAATACTGGCTGTAGGTCCCTGCTTTCGATGACTTTGAACATTTCTTGCCAATCCTGTCTAGCCTGCAAAGTTTCTTTTGAAAAATCAGCTGACAGTCTTAGGGGAATTCCCCTGTAAGTAACTAACTGCTTTTCTCTTGCTGCTTTTAAGATTCTCTCTTTATCTTTGACCTTTGGCATTTTAATTATGATGTGTCTTGGAGTGGGCTTGTTTGCATCCATCTGGTTTGGGACTCTCTGTGCTTCCTGGACTTACATGTCTATTTCCTTCACCAAGTTAGGGAAATTTTCTTTCATTATTTTTTTCAAATAGATTTCTAATTTCTTGCTCTTTCTCTTCTTCTTCTGGCACCTCTATGATGCAAATGTTGGACTGCTTGAAATTGTCCCAAAGGCTCCTTACATTAGCCTCTTTGAGGGGGGATTCTTTTTTTCTTGTTGTTCTAATTGGTTGTTTTTTGCTTCCTTATGTTCCATATAATTGATTTGATTCTAAGCTTCATCCACTCTACTGTTGATTCCCTGTAAATTGTTCTTTATTTTAATTAGTGTATCCTATATTTCTAACCAAATATTTTTTATACTGTTGAGGTACTAAGGTCCTTGGGCATCCTTATAACAAGTGTTTTGAACTCTGCACCTGATAAATTGCTCACCTCCATTTTGTTCAGTGTTTTTTCTGGAGTTTTGATCTGTACTTTCATTGGGGCCATGTTTCTTTGTATCCTCATTTTGGCAGCCTCCCTGCATTTGTTTCTATGTATTAGGTAAAGCTGTTATGACTCCCTGTCTTGGTAGCATGGCCTAATGTAGTAGGTATCCTGTGGGGTCCAGTGGCACAGCCTGCCCTGTTATCCAAGCTCAGTACTCAAGGTGCACCCTCCGTGTGGGCTGTGTACACCCTCTTGTAGTTGAACCTTGATTGCTGTTGGCAGGTCAATGGGAGGGATTTACCCAGGTCAGTGAGCTGCAAGGACTGGCTATGATCACTGACCACCAACCTCTGCTCTCCATGGAGGATCAGCTGTGCAGGGGCAGGGTGGTGGTGCTCTGACGTGGTGTGTAGCTATTTACCAGGTGCACAGGCTCTAGGGTTTCCAAGGTCTTTTGGGCCTAGGTCAGCCACCACCAGTGTTCCACCAGGGGCCAGTCAGCATGAGCTACAAAGCAATCTGCGAATGGCTGCTACTTGTGCTAGGCTTGGAGACTCCCAGGTGAATCCAAGCTGTGAACCTAGGCTGGCTGCTGCTAGTCCTAAGCCTGGGGCCAGCAAGAGATACAGGAGATGGGGGATGGGTGGGCATCGCTGAGGCCAGCTATTTCTTGTTTGAGAGGATTTAAGACAATGTGAAGCATGAGACAAAATCAGTCATTCATATGGAAAAGCCTCTGTTAACAGCTTTGGTGGACCAGTAAGTTGGGTGGGGTGGAGCCTCTGAGACTATCACCCATAAGACTATCACCAGGGTGGGTCTAAGAGTGTAAGCCATTTTGATGGAGTCTCAGATATGGCACCTGCCTTCTGGCTCTGTGTGGAGACAGTTCAGAAAAGGAACAATGGCCTCTACCCAACATTCTGTCTGGGAGAAAGCTGTCTCCCAGTTCTCACCCTGATGTCAGCCACTTAAGTTCCTCTCTGTATGCCACTGGTACATTTCAAGCAGCTACCCTGTACTGGAGCTCAGAGGGTATGAGTTTAAGTAATTCTGTGTGCTGGTCCTTTAAGAGAAACTGTTTGGGAATCCAGGAGTTTCTTCCACCAATTCAATCCCCACTCATTTTTACAGCCAGAAGTTAGGGGGACTTATCTTCCTGGCACTGGCATCCTAGGCTGAGGGTCCTGGTGTGGAGCTGGGACCCATAACTCCCAAGAGATCCCTCCCAAATTTTTATCCACTTCACGTGGGTGTAGGGCCAGTCCATTCCTCATCTCTGTGTCTCCACCCCTCCTATCAGTCTGAATGTATGTGGTTCTTTAATTCCATAGTTGTCAGACTTCAATTCAACTAAATTTATCATTTTGAGCAATGGTTGTTCTATAGTTTAATTGTAATTTTAATAGTGCTGTTCAAGGAGGTGAGCTATGTTTATCTATGCCTCCACCTTGACTGGAAGACCCATATAGAATCTGACTGTTGTTTTCTTTCTGTGCTTTACAAATGCCATTCAATTGTCTTTTGGCTTCCATTTCTTCTATGAGAAGTCAGCTGAAAGTCTATTGTTTGCACTTTTGAAGACAATGTATCTTCTTTTTTCTGGCTACATTTAAAGTCTTTTCTTTTAGTTTGTTTTTCAGCAGCTTTACTGTTTTTGCCAAAGTCTAGGGGGTTTTTTTGTTATTTATCCTGCTTGGATTTTATTTGGGTTTCTTTAAATAATCTATGGTTTGATATCATTCAACAATTTTGACAAAATCTCAGCCATGAGCTCTTCTGGCATAACTGTACCCTATTCTCTCCATCTCTTTCTGGGACTCCAATTAAACATTTATTACAGCTTTTCACTATATCTTCTATATATTTTTCCTGTCTTTTGATTTGCCATTCTTTTTTCTCTGTATGCTTCAGTCTGGATATTTTCCTTTTTCTTTAAAGATTTTACTTATTTATTTTTGGAGAGAGGGGAAAGGAGGGAGAGAGGGAAAGAAACATCAGTGTGTGGTTGCCTCTTGTACACCCCCAACTGGGGACCTGGCCTGCAACCCAGGCATGTGCCCTGATTGGGAATCGAACCAGTGATCCTTTGGTTCACAGGCCAGTGCTCAATCCACTCAGCCACACCAGCCAGGGCTGGATATATTCTTCTGATCTATATTCCCTGTCACTAATTCACTCTTCAGCCTTTCCAATTAGCTGTTCAATTTATTTATTTGTTTGTTTGTTTTGTTTATTAACCTGGTTTTTTGTTTTAGTTTCAGTTATACAGTTTCTGTTTTGTTTCTTTTATTTATGAATATATGTTATGTACATTTAAATATATTTATATAGTTTTGGGTTTTCTGCTAAAATTCTCAACCTTATTTTTATCTCCTTATTGAATCTTATATATATCTTAAAACCCTATTTTTATCTAGTATACTAAGCATAGAAGGTATATTTATTTTTGTCTGTATCTGATAATTCAATAACCTGGAGTCCTTCCTTGATATTTTTTTTTCTGTGTCACTTTGTCTTTCATACATCTAATTACTTTCATTTTAGGCCAGACATTGTAAGCATGAAATTATATAAATAATTTATGGCCCAGGCTGATGTATCTTTCTCCAGAAAGGATCTATGTTTCCTTTGCCCAGGTACCTGTGGCACTCACAATCTCGGGTCACCTTTACACAGACACAGAATCATGAAGACCTGAGACTGAGCCGCAGTGCCTGTCAGACTTGTTTACTTCTACCACACCTTGATCTTGGGATGAAGCCCTTCAGAACCTTAACCACAAATGGGGAAAGGTTCATCAGTGCCCTTCCCCACTTGGCAGACCATAGTCTCCATTCCATGGTCCCACTGCCCAGGAAGCTCTGTTGCACAGTCTTTCAGCCTCTTGGCCATCCCCTCTGAAATAGGCAAGCACATCCAAGGGATATCCAACCCCAAACCTGGGACTCCTCTCCTTGGGCTCCCATCCTCCTCTGATCCTGATCGGGTAAAACTTTACTGTCCTGTTCTTTCTCTGGTGCCTCTAGGCAAATAATTTTTTAATATTTTAGCTGTTTTATTTGTTATACAGTAGAAGCGTTGGAACAAATTATCTAGACTACCTTTACAGAAAGCACAAGCTCCTCCTTGTACTTAATAAGTACATTTAAAATGGAAGTGATTTTTTATGAAAAATTATTATTGACAGTGTCTTAGAATCCACTTCTGAAATGGCCCCAAATGATATACACACCTTGGTATTCATATCCTTTTTTAATCCCCTCTATTCATTGTGTGCTGGACCTAATAACTTTCTTCTAAGGAATATAATATAGCAAATGTGATGGGATATCATTCCTAAGTTTAGGTTATAAGAGACTGTGGCTTCCATCTTGCTCACCCTCCTTTGTTCTCTCACTTGCTCACTCCAGTAGAAGCCAGCTGGAGAGGCCTACATAGCAAGAAAATGAGGGTGGTCTCTCACCAATAGCTAGAAAGGAGTTGAGACTCTCAAGAACTTGACCCTACCAACAGCCAGAAGAGTGGTCTTGGAAGTGGACCTTCCCCCACTCAGGCCTTAAGGCGGCTGCAGCTCTAGCCAACACCTTGAAGAAAATATAGTGAGAAACTCTAAATCAGAGACACTAGTAGATCATGCCCAGATTTCTGACCCACAGAAATTGTGAGATATAAATGCTTATTGTTTTAAGGCACTAAGTTACATAACAATAAAAAACTATTATACCTCCCATTCTCTTTTTAACCTATAGTCAGATTTTCTTCCTCTTCACTCCACTGAGACCATTTTCAAGATCCCTGACTATCATGAAAATATATATTATTGACAAAAATTAATGCTGGTGAAACATTGTTAAAACAGACAAGTGGAAAGTAATCTGGAAATAGCTATTAATATTTAAAACACACATATCCCTTGACCCTGCAATCCTCTTCCTGTTCCATAGATTCTATAAAGGTAAAGCCACAAGTATGTAAAGCCATACATTGCTTTTAGTGGCCCTAAACTATAATGTCCATCATTAAGAAAATGTACGACTAACTGTGGTTTATTCAAACTATAAAAAGCATACAACCTTGAAAACTATAATAGAACTACAATAAGTGACTTGGAGCAAGGTATTGTTAAATAAAGAAAACAAAATATAAAATAATATTTAGGATACGTTCCTACTTTTGTAAAACAATGACAAAAAAAAGTTTGTGTGTATGTGTGTGTGCTGAACCACTTTTAAGATGAACTGGATAGTTCCAGCCAAGATGGAGGTGTAGGCGGACACACTGTGCCTCCTCTCACAACCCAAATTAAGGACAACAAAGATTTAGAAACAAGAAAACAACCAGAACTCAGAAAATTGAACTGTTCAGAAGTCCTACAACCATTCATCCAGACCGGTAAGAGGGGTGGAGTCACAGTAGGAAACAGTGGAGGTACGGACCAGATGGGCCCGCAGGCAACAGAGGCGGGGGGATCCCAGGTGCACAGGTGGTGGCTGGCAGACCCCGGGCATGGGGTGGCAGCTGTGCAGACCCAGTGAGGCCGCGCAGGGCAGCTGGCTGACCAGGTGGTCCCACATTCACGTGCGGATAATCCAGGCAGAGGGGAAACAGAAGAGAGGACTGGAATCCGGGAGTGAGCAGAGCAAGCACCATTGTTTCCTCTCGGATCCTGCCCCCACATACAGCCTCACTACCCAGCAACTGGGCTGCCCTACCCTGGGGAACACTTAAGGCTCCACCCCTCACTACATAACAGCCGCCACTAGACAAAAAAAAAAAAAACCCACAGAAATGAAAATGGCTCAAACCAGAGAACAAATCAAAGCCCCAGAGCCAATTTATCTAAGCAACGAAGAGATAGCCAACCTATCAGATGCACAATTCAAAGCCTTGGTGATCAGGATGCTCACAGAATTGGTTGATTTTCGTCACAAATTAGATGAACAAATGAAGGCTACAATAAGCGAAATGAAGAAAAATGCATGAGGAACCAACAGAATGGGAGGAAAACTGGGACTCAAATCAATGGAGTGGACCAGAAGGAAGCAAGGAACAACCAAACAAAAAGAAGGAGGAAACAAGAATTCAAAAAAATGAGGAGAGGCTTAGGAACTTCCAGGACATCTTTAAACATCCCAACATCTGAATTATAGGGATACCAGAAGGGGAAGAAGAGCAACCAGTGGAAAACTTATTTGAACAAATAATAAAGGAGAACTTCTGCAATCTGGCAAAGGAAATAGTCTTCCAGGAAGTCCAGGAAGCTCAGAGAGTCCCAAAGAAGTTGGACCCAAGGAGGAACACACCAAGGCACATCATAATTACATTAGCCAAGATTAAAATGAAGGAGAGAATTCTAGAAGCAGCAAGGGATAAGAGGACAGTCACCTACAAAGGAGTTCCCATCAGACTGTCAGCTGATTTCTCAAAAGAGACCTTACGGGCCAGAAGGGGCTGGAAAGAAGTATTCCAAGTCATGAAAGGCAAGGACCTACATCCAAGATTGCTCTATTCAGCAAAGCTGTCATTTAGAATGGAAGGGCAGATAGAGTGCTTCTCAGATAAGGTCAAGTTAGAGTTCATCATCACCAAGCCCTTATTATATGAAATGTTAAAGGGACTTATCTAAGAAAAAGAAGATAAAAAAATATGAACAGTAAAAAGACAGCAAACTCACAGGTATTAACAACCAGACCTAAAACAAAAGCCAACTAAGCAAACCACTACAACAGGAGCAGAAACACAGAAATGGAGATCACATGGAGGGTTAGCAA
>PVKU01008335.1:0-75120 GCA_004027475.1 Anoura caudifer
ATTCTCGTCTTCCTGCTGCATGGGGAGCCTCGCGTTTCTGTCCCATCTACCCCTTTTGTTTAATTATTATTGTAAGAACTTAATGAGCTCGTGGATATATACACATATCAGCATCACTGATGCTTTCAGCAGAAAGAATTATGGCATCTGATCTGAGCTGCTTTTTAAGCGAAAGCAGTATTTTAAGACTGATGGTTTACAAGAACTTGCTTCGGATGCAGAAATAAAACAATAACCAACCAGTTGCATTTTTCACGACGTCCACAGAAACACTTGGTTAACAAGAACTTACTTCAGGTGCAGAAATAAAACGATAACCAAAAAGCTGTATTTCCCACAGCGTCTGCAGAAACACTTGGAACCCACAGGCTTGCAGATGCTGTATGAAGAAGACTGTGCACCTGCCATTTCAAAGGCCCAGGAAGTCACCTCCAGCCCATCTTCTTAACAAGGACAGTGCCCCAGCCTTTGTTACAAACACGCCACAGGCCTCCAACGGGGCTTGTGCTCGGCCCCCGTCACCAAACCAAGACCCAACCGAATCACACTTTCGGCTCTCCCAGAAATGAGACCTTGAGCCAGTCCACCAGGAACCCCCGAGCAGCACGAGTTAGGTGATCCGCCGACAGGCCACCCCTGTTCCCTTGGAAAGGAACTAGGCCAGAACCAGCTTGCTTTTCCGCCTAGAAAAACTTCTCCGTTCCCAAGTCCTTCCACCCGTGAGAGTCTCTCATTTTCCACAGCTCCTTGGAGTGACTTTCTAACTGCAAGATGGAATGCTGCCCCATTATAATCGATTTTTGCTCAGATAAACTCAAAATTTTTAACCCGCCCCAGTTTAACAGTTCTGGCCTCAGAAGAGGGAACCAAAGGAGACCCCCACAGCCCCCCAGGAGCAGCAAGCTGCCAGAAGGTACCTGCTGGGCCCTTGCACGCGCTGGTTTCTCGCTGCCTCCGGAGGTGCTGGGTGAGGCCCTCTGGGCTCCTGGATCCTGGCCCTGCAGCTTTGCGTCGGGAGCTTTCAGCCTGTCTGAACGCTTCTTCTCCTGGACTGCGCCTGGGAACCTGCAGGAGCCGAACTGGGTCTGACTCTGAAACCAAGGGCGGTCAGGGTGGAGCTGTGTGAGAGGAAGGCTAGAGGGCAGCCGGGGAGGCCTCAGGTGAGTAGAATTTTGGTTTAGGGCTGAACAAGCAGGTTTAACTTATCAAAGTTAATCAAATTAGAGTGGCCACAGTGGAGAACTTTCAACCTAGATAAGCATATCCCTATCCGAAGTCGCCACAGAGAGGTGGGTCTCAGCCAGGCACTCACCATAAAGGGTGGAGGGAGAACTGTTTTTTCTCCTCTACAGCTTCAGGAGACTGGAAGAGACCTGCTGGGCCACCCCCCCCCCCCACTGGCCCTGCAGAAGGGAGCCTGGGGAAAGGGGCAGAAGCCGGCCGGTGTGAGTCTTCCTGCTCACGGCAGCTCTGCCAGATCTCTGTGGCGCTTGGCCAAGAGAGAGAAGTCAAATTTCACGTTGTCCTTTGTAAATTCAGGCTCTCGTGATTTGACTTTGGAGAACCTTTTGTTGTTGCATCTTTCTCTCCCAGGACAGCTCTTGCCTTCTTTTGTATCTGTTTGTAATTAAAGAGTAAGGCCCTGTGTGCCCCGGGGGACACGTGTGCCCGTGTCTGCACACCCGCGTGTGGGGAGAGTGCATGCATGCACACGAACGTGTCCTCTGCCGACTCCACCAAGTCTCTCTTCTCACCAGATTTTTTAAATCTAGATACTGTACCAACGTTAATTTTATTATCTTGATGGAATCTGCTCTCCCCACAATTGCTCTGTAAGACGCACATGCTAAATCAGCAAACTTCTACAGTGTTCAGTCAACCTATTATGTAATATTGTGCCCTTTCCGTTAAATGGTTCCCAGAAGCTTGCAAAATGGGTTAACTTTGTCCTAAATGTCAATTAATTTTTTATGGTTTTACTTACATATATTATGAAATGATTACCACAATGGGCTCAGCTAGCATCTTTTCGTGTAGCACAATAAAAAAAGGGGACAATTTCTTGTGATAAGAATTCTAAGGCTTTACTCTCTTCACTGTCCTGTATATCACACAGCGGTATGAGTTAGAGTTGCCACATTGTCCATTCACCCCAGTGCTCACTTGTCCTGTAACTGGAAGCTTGTATCTTTTGACTCTCCCCACCCCCTGACTCTGGTAACCAAAATTCTGACCTCTTTTCTGTGAGGTTTTCTGGGGGGTGTTTTGGTGGTTTTGTTTTTTAGAGTCCACATATAAGTGAACTCATACAATATTTGTTGAACTTACTTTAGTTAGTGTGATGCCTTCAAGGTTCATTTACATTGTCCCCAAAATGGTAGGATTCTCATCGGTTTTTTTTTTTTTTATGGCTAAATTAAATTTCATCGCAGTTGTTCATTGCACACACACACACACCCTGCAAACATATATACCATATATACTTATGCATGTAGACCACAACTTCTTCATCCCTCCACTGAAAAACACAAAGGTTGTTTCCCTGTCCTGGCTACTGCAAATAATGCTACTATGAACACAGGGGCGAAGATATCTTTCGAGTTAATGTTTTTGCTCCCTTTGGATGCATTCCCAGACGTGGGAACAAATGGTAGCTCTATCTCTAATTTTTTGAGGAGCCTCCAGTTTTCCACAGGCCTGTAGCACTGCACAAGGGTTCCCTTTTCTGCACACCCTTGCTGGCTTTTGTTCTCTCTTGTATTTTGACAGTGGCCATTCTAACGAGCATGAGGTGAGGTGCCATTGTTTCTAATTTGCATTTCCCTGATGACTAGCGACATGCAGCATCTTTTCATGCACCTTTTGGCCTTTGGTATATCTTTTTATCAGAAATGTCTATTTGGGTTCTTTGCCCATTTCTAAACTGGTTCCCTCTTGCTCTTGTTGGCAAAACAGACGGTTCAGGAATCTGAGATGCCGCGATGAAGATAGGATGGACTTGACACTCACTTATTCATTGAGCCGCTCAGGAACACTGACAGTATCCAGCCTGCCTGAGAGCCAGCCAAGGCCCGGCGGGTGGGGTCCAGCGGAGGCCACACCCAGAGTGCCTGGAGCCCCACCCCCTGCATCGGCCCCACCCCTCTCCACCAGCCCCAGGCACTCCTGCAGCACAGACTCAGCCAAGCAGGTGGAGGACCGTCTGAAATCACTGCCTTTATTTCTTGGTGGGCCTTGAAGTTAACTGGGGCAAGGTGGGTCCTACTGGCCTAGCGGGGCGTCAGGTCCAGCTTCCCCGGCGGCTCCAGGTCCATCCTCCTCCTGGCGAGCAGGCGCAGAGAGTCAAGCTGCCAGTCCTCAGCTATTTTTGCCCTGTCACCATCACCGCCCGGCGTGGGGCCTGCTTCCCCACACATCCTCTCTGCGAGGGGCTCTGGGGACATGCTCGCCCCCCCTGTCTCCCTCTCTGCCCGCCTTGCTTCCATCCCCGGCTCCCGACCTCTCCTTTGTCGGCCCCATCCTCTGAGCTGCTCTTGGTATGGGTGGGAACGTGCCCCCCGAATTTCTCTAGCTCCACCTTCAGCCTGCGGAGAAGGGGCAAAGGAGAGAGGAGGAGGAGGAGGAGGAAGAGACCAAGAGTCGAGGGAGTCCAGGAGGAAGCTACTGAGACACAGCAACCCCACACGCTGTGGCCCCACCGACCAGCCCCAGAGCCTGCCCTTAGGGAGGGGTGGTGCGGGGGCGGGGGGCAAAGGCCCATTCCCTTCCTCCGCGCCCCTTCCCCCTCACCAAAGCCTCCGTTCCCATCTCACCCTTCCTTCACTGCCACGGCATCCTCGACCACCGGCAGCGAGCACAGCCTCTGTTCCACCAGCTCCAGCTTGGCTCGCAGGGAGTTCTCTGAGGGGGTGGTTGGGGGGAGTCACAGGCGGAACCTGGGGCTCCCCGGAGCAGACCCTGCTCCCTTGCCCCCCACCCCAAACTGGAATCCCACCTTCAATGACCAGCTGCTCCTTGCTGCTCTGCAAGGCACAGATCTCCCAGGCCAGTCGCTGCTCCAGAATCTGTGAGGAGAGAGGAGGCCTGAAAGAAAGTCTGTTTTGTACTCCCGGCCCCCTCCTCCTTCACGCCTCTCAGAAAGTCTTTACTTAAATAAAGTCATGCATTCATTCCACTAGACTTACTAACTCAATGTACAGTTTCTGCTGTGACTAACTGCTGGTGGGGGACACATTTCTTTGCAATCACTCCCCGTGTCCTCATCTACCTCTCAAATCTCATGTCTTGCCTCTCCCCTCATCCTCCTGCCCACCCTCCAGTTTGCTCTTCCTCAAAAGCTCCAGGCATGGTTCAGCCACGGGGCCTTTGCATTGGCCTTTCCTTCTGCCACGAACATTTGCACCCAGATACCTGCATGGCTTCCTCCCTTCCTGTCTGCATTCAGATGTCATTTGCTGAGGCCGTCTGCAAATGCCATTACATGGCCTTATTTTCTTACTTAGAGTGAGTATGCCTCCCCCTGCTCCCAACCATCCTGGGACAGGCACACGTGGCCCCTAGGGCTCCCTACTCTCTCCTCGTGCCTGCAGCTCTGCAAAATGCATCCAGGGACTTTAGTTGAAGGTCAACCTGAGCACAGCTTTTTTGGGGTTCCCATCTGCCACTGCAAGGTAACATACTCTAGGTGAGCGGGAGGAAAGCAGGATCAGCAGTGGTTGCTGCACCAGTCTGGGCAACCGTGTGGCAGTAACGGGTGGTGAGAGGTGGCCGATTTAAGGTAAAAGCTGAAGGGCTGGGTGGATGGGGAAAAAGAATGACGGAATCGAGGACTATTTCAGGAAGTTGGGCCTGAGCAGGAGGTGGACCTGAGCAGCCAGCGGAGACATTGGAACCAGAGCCTTTGGTTGGAGGCAATGGCAATGGCTCACCTGGAATTCCCAGAGGTCCTTGTGCTGGCCCATCAAATCCTCCAGCTGTTCTTCCACACGCAACCTAGGGGTCAACACCCACGACTGACAGGACACCTGCTAGGACCAACACACAGCCCAGTCCCGTCGGGGGTTCCTCGTGCACAGGCCTTTGGATTTCCACCTACTGTTCCCTCTGCTGGGAGCCCCTTTCCGGGCCTTATCCTCCAGGCATTGGTTCCAGTAGCTCCTCTTCCAACCAACTCTCCCTGAGGTATGCCCCACTCCCACTCCCCACCCAGTGCCACACCAGGGCCTAGACCTGGAGTACCCCAGGGGCTACCCCAGCTGCCTCTGTTTACAGCTCCCTTCAATCCGACAGCTACAGATGGAAGTTTGGTCCATGAACTCCTACAACATGTGCTTCCAGGGAAGAGAGAAACCACCTCGATCATATTCTCCAAATGATCCCCCCACTCCTTCCAGAAGTAGAGGCCCTGTGGTGTGTGTGTGTGTGGGGGGGGGGGTTCTGCTTATAACCTTCATCATTACCCTTTCTTCTATTGATTGAATGTGAAACTTTATGGGCCTCTGCCAAGACCATCACCCTGTCCATCAAACCGGGAAGTTAGGCCTGACCAGTAGGTGAGCCTGAGCAGTGAGCAGATTGAAGCCATAGAGGAGTGGCTTTGGTTGGAACAAGACTTTTTAAGGGGAACAGTTTAGTTTCATAGATTCTAAAGTCCTAGCTTAAAGCCTGGACTTGCTATTCTACTGTGATTCTGGACAAGTTGCTTAACCTCTCTGGGTCTCGGTTTACTCATATGTAAAATGGCAGTCATGATGGGAGGATGGCATCACCCCTTACTGCATTTAATTGTCATTGTGAGGGTTATGTTTGCAAATAAACATAAACCGCTTATCAGACTGTGTGTGTGGTGTAGTTAAGCCTATGCATACTTTAACCATCATGGGCTTTTCTTGCACAATGAAAATCACGGTGAACCAAGGTGTGACACATCTGGTCACAAAAACATCTTAAGTAAAGGTTCAAATGACGGAGAGGTAGACAGGTGGGTGGGTGGATGGACAGGTAATTGGATGGATGAATAGCTGGCTGAAGGGATGATGGTGAGAGAAATGATGAGCAGTGGGAGATGGCCGGGTGGAGAAATAAAAGGACCAATGGAAGGATGGACAGTGTTTGGGTGGATGGTTGGGTGAAGAAATGAACTACTAGATGAACAATGATTGGAATGATGAAGATAAATGAATATTAAACTGATAGATGAGAAGATGGAGGGCTGGAGAGATGTCTGGCAGGCTGACTAGATGAAGGGCTGGAGAGTAGGACAGACGTATTGCTGGGTTCATGGATAAATGGATGCATTGGTGGATGAGTGGGTAGATGGATGGGTCAGTAAATGGGTGCTTGGGAGCCTGAATGAGCAGACAGACAAACAAATGAATCGATGGCTGAAGAGCTGAATAACCAATAGAGGAAGACTCAGAATAACACCAGCGGATGAAATTTATAAAGAAGCTAGGAAGGAATGGTTAAATGAGTGGGGACATCTTAACACCACTATCTAATATCAGAGACGAGCACAGAAGTCTTTTGGCTAGAATCTGTATTATTAAAAGGGGAAATGAGGAGAGTTGTCCAAGATTTATTTTCCCTAGCTCTTGCTTGCCCTCCTTCAAGCTGGGGACGGAGATTGGGAAGAGCTGGGCAGGACCTCTTACCTCTGATCCTCACTTGACTTCATCTGGCCGTGCAGCTGGAGGGTCTTCAGTGCTTCTGGGGAGAGGAACCAAGGCCCTGTGAGAGCTCTTGGGGAGTCAGGCTTGGGTGGGGGTGATGGGCACAAAGGCACTAAGGAGACTTTAGCTTTAACTTTGAGTCAGGGGGCAGCCAAGGAAGAAATTCGAGCAGAAAGGGAGGCACTCTGGCTCAGGTTTCAGTGGGATTCTTCTGGCTGTGCTGGGGGTTGTGGGCTTTTGTGGGGTAATGGGATACAATGAAGACAGCAGAGGAAAAATACCTTGCTTTTTTCTCAAGACCTCCTCTAGGTGCACTTTCTCTCCATTCACTGGAAACACAGTGACACTGTGAGCCTCCAAGAAAGGAGCTATGTCCTCCACCCCCACTGCAACTTCAGCAAAGGGCATGCCCATGGTCACACAGAAGGTCTGGAACAGCCCCAGGAGAGCGGAGGTATGTTCTTGCCACCTTGCACCTACCTCCCACTGGGGACCAACCTGGTCCAGCTCCTCCCCCTTGGTGCCCACATTCCCCGTAATTCCCGAAGGAGTAAAGACTCTGCAGAATGCACAAGGTTTATACCGAGGAAAGAGATGACTAGAAATAAATAAATGCACTGAGGCAGATGAAAATAAGGCTATGAAGAAACAAGTGGAGCAGGGGAGCGAGAGTGACAGAGAGGTGATATTCTATTTTCACATGGGACCATCAAGGTAGACTTGTTGGATAAAGTTTGAGCTAAGAGCTGAAAGATGACTTGAGATAGCAAGAGGCAATCTAGGCTGCAGAGAATGAGAGCATTGCAGGTGGAGGGAGCAGCCCATGCAAAGACTCTGGGCTGTGCACAGGACACCAGCAGTGGCCGTGGGGTCTCTGAGTCCCTTTTCTGGTCTCACTTACAAGAGTCCAATTCCCTGTGCAGGGTCTCCCAGAGAGCTTGGGCTTCTCCCAATTCCTCACTGGATTTCTTCTTTGCTGGGCCAAAAAGCAAAAGAAGACACTAAGTGAAGGCAGCCTCTAGCCATGCTGTTCTCTCTCAGACTGTGGCAATGCACACTCATCCTCAAACAACCTGGAGGGGCCTGGATTTTACAGGTGAGGAAGCGGAGGCATTCAAAGTCCAGGGCCTTCATGGCCAGCTGGCCAGCCTAGGTCCCAGTTTACCTTGCTGAAACTCATTAATTCGATTAATCAGGTCTTCTATCTGTGGCTCCAGCCTTCCCTCTGCAGAAGGAAAGATTGAACCAGAGAGGACAGATACTTGACTGACCGGTTCAGACGGAGAGGGTGGGTGTTGGCACTGTGTCTCTGTCGCTACCCATCAACACATTTACTGAATGTCTGCGGTCTGCTGGGCTCTGGAAGAGGCCCTTGCAGGATTGGCATGCTGGGTGGGAGAGACGGACACTGCCCAAAGATGTATGATACCAATGCAGGTGGGCGGTAACTGCTGTGAAGGGACTGAAGATGAAAGGGTAGAAGGTGCCTCTTGCAATATGGAAAGGCCCCAGATGAAGAGAGGGAAGGGAGCCCTGCAGTTTTGCAGGGGTGGAGAGTGTAGAGGGAGGAACCATGCCGGGCAGAGGGACGAGTGCCTAGGCCCTGCTGCGAGAGTGAGTGAGGCAAACGCCCAAAGTGATGGTGAAGGGGCTGGTGTGGCAGGCATGAGTCTAGCAAGCAAGCGGAGAGTAGCAAGAGGCAAAGGGGGCGGGGAGTGAGGGTGCAGACCACTCAGGACCTCCTGGGACATGGTGGCTCCCAGATGTAATTCTGGGTGTGGTGGGAGCCAACAAAGACCAGCTGCCGGCCCTACCCTGTTAAAAGCCTGGCAGGGCAGTTGTCATTCCTGTCCATCTGGACTCTGGTATTGTCTCATCTGAGACATGGAGAAAATGAAGCTTTAATTTTGTGGGTGGCAGCTTTCAAGTTCTCCAGTGGCAGGAAGGTCACTGTCTCTTTAGTGGACTCATTTCTACCTTCTCACAGCCCCTGCAACAGCACTTTGCACAGAGAAGCCTTCTTCCTCTTCCCTCTTGGCTTCAAGATCGACAGCAGGGAGTTGAGGCAAAAAGCTTCCCAACCTTTGCTGGGTCTCACTGCCAGGCCTGAACACTTTGGATTTAATAGGTTCAAGCCCTGGATTTTCCAAGGCCATCAACTCCAGCTCCTGTGACTTCTAGGGCAGTGGGTGCTTCTAAGTTGCTAATTACAATGGACAAATCTCCAGGGGAGATTGTTTTGCTGGTTGTGGGTCTGCAATTTCTCTAATTTTAGCCTAGGCGGGAGCCCCAGCGCGCTTCTGTAGGCAACCATGGAAGTGAGGGGGGAGGTTCCGTTTCATCAGGAATAGACCAGCGGACTGTGGAATTCTCAAACCCAGCCAGCACTCTGCCCAGCCCTGAGGTAAGCTGGCTACCAGGTGCTCAACAAGCCAAGCAAGGCACAAAGCCAACGTATTTGTATCGCCATTTGTATACCAAGAGGGCAGACAAAGAATACAAACCCAGGAATGCATTTTTTAAAATCTCTGGAAAAATACCCAAGAATTTAAAAATAATTGTTGCTGGTCTGTGGGTCTCAGAAATGGATGGTGTGTGTGTGTGTGTGTGTGTGTGTGTGTGTGTGTGTAAGATCCTAGGGTTTTCCATCTTCTTATACTTCTTGAATTTTGAAGCTGTGTGTTTGCTTCAGAGACTAAGTTGTACTTGAGGGAGAAAGTGCCATGGGATAACTTCCCCAGGTTGTGAGCTGAGGGTCTGCCTGACTCAAAACCCCGGGGGAGCCTCAGATACAAGGAGACACACGACCTTTCTGCAGCTTCTTCACCATTGCCAGCAAGTCTTCGGTCTTCGAAGGCTTGGTCTGCCCTGTGGAGATGAGAATCAGAATTGCAGGACCCAGTGAGAGGGCCAGGGACTGAGGCTTATGTGGGAAGGGAAGAGGTGAGTCAGTCCCATGGGTTCCGCAGACACCCCTGGGCTGGAACCAAAGATGGGCTGAGGGCAGGCTTCCAGCGAGAGCTGGCGCCCTGTGTGACCCTGTCCCTTGTCCCTGAGGTTTATGGTGCTGCTGGATGAATCAGGGGCCCTATGGTCAGCTTCTCCCTGAGAGGCCAGATCCCTTAATGAAGGTCAAGAATGAAGGAATGGGAAGCACGTTTGCTGCTACTATTCAAAATCAGTTATGAAGTGCTCACCAATGTGATAGAGCAGCAAGATTTCACATGAATTTCTTAAAAATCATTATAGGCCACAGTTTGCAGATTCTTAAAGAATTTATGAGTCTAGAAAATAGTTACTAATGAACTCTAACAATAAAAAAGACAACCAGCTAATATGAGCTTCTTGATGGAAGAATATAACACCACCTACGAAGGATTCTTGCCACCCACCCCCACCCCCCCAAAAAAAAGTCAAAGAACGAAATCAAGTTTTCCGTATTTAAATACCAATTCAAAGAAAATACAAGGAGCAGAGAAACACGTTACATAATGTCATGGGGATACGATCATGGGGATTATAAGACCTGGTAAACTCCGCAAGACGCTCTTGTTTCTTCAACAAATAAATTGCAAAGAATAAAAAGGGAGAGGGAAAACTATGATTAAAAGAGACTTGGGACAACAGACCTAATTTGCACCTTGATTCAGACACACTTTTCACCACTTATATGTCCATATATTCTCAGCGCGCATCTGTTACTTTTACTACAATAACCAAAAAAATCAGAAAAAAAGATTGACATCTTAAACTCTTGAAATCACTGATAAAAGGTCAAATCCCAGTGACCTACCACCTCCAAGGAGAACTGGGCAGAGAACACGAAAGGCAGCTCACAAATCACGACAGCCAAAAAGCAGTGCACAGTGAAAGGCCCCTTCCCTCTGGCCCCAAGTTCCTCAGTTCCCCTCCTCAGGAGTCACTATAGTTACAAGCTATTTGTGCGTATTTGGAGATACTTCAATTCACATACAAGCCTATTTCCACTCTTTCTAGGTAAATGGCTTATCCTACCACAGATGATGTTTCACAGCTTGCATTTGTCACCCAGCAGTGTACACTGGTGATCTTTTTAGTCTTCTCAGCGGCTGCAGACTGGCCCACTGAGTGAATGTACCATTATCTCAGTGCAGTCCCTATTGTTTAGGTCCCTACTGGTGGGTATTTAGGTTGTTTCCCTTCTTCCGCTGTTACAAACAACGCTACAGTGACCATCTTTATTGGTTTTCCTGGGCTGCCAAAACAAAGTGCCACAAACCGAGGCTTTCTTTTGTGTCTGTCTGTTTTCACCTTTCATTCTCTCTCCTGTGTCCAAATTTCCCCGTTTTTGTAAGGACACCAGTCATTGGACCAGGGCCCACCCTCAACCAGTATAACCTCACCTTAACTAGTGATAGCTGCAAAGACCCCATTTCCAAATAATGTCACATTTTGAGGTGCCGGTGTTCATGAAATTTTGGAGGGGGCACAATTCAACCCAGTGCACTTACCCTGGTTCATTCGTCTTTGTGCCCACATGGGAGTGTATTATGGGATAAATGCCTAGGAAGCCACCAGCTGTATCCAAATGCATGTATATTTTTAAATTAGAGCGGTATTATGGAATTTCCCTCCACCTGTTTTTGGCAGGCTCCCCCAAAGACCTCCTTCCCCGTACTCCTACCAGCCAAGTATGCTTTCAGCCTACTCCATTTTTGCCAATCTGATAGACAACACCAGTAGTTCACTTCAGACTTTCTGGTAGTAAACATCCCAACTTACTCAACTCCTGTGGATCAGAAATTCTACTTCTAAGAATCTATCTTAAGGAAGTAATTAAGGGTGGTAGGCAAGAATGTCATTGTTTCACTGTTTGTGATCTTAAAAGGTAGAAGCAATCTGAAGATGCCTTAGTTGATTACAGCACATTGTAGGATGAAATTCTCTGCAGCCATTAAAAATCATGTTGCAAACCAGGGATTCTTAACCTGAGTTTTTTTTTTTTGTAAATATTTGGTGCTATGTTCATTTTCTTTACATGTTTTGTCTTACTTGAAATCTTTTACAAATAAGTATGCATTAATCTAACTTTGCATTTAAATTTTTAAATTACTTATTAAACAAATGTAGAAGAACTTAGAATAAAAAGTAAAAGTCTCTCCTCACCAAAAGCCCCTTTCCCAAGTCACTCCCCTTTCCAGAAGTAACCATGCCAACAGTTTTGAGAAGACATTCAGATCTCCTAGTAAAATGTATTTCATGTATTTAATTTTTATTTTCTTATCCAAGTAACATTCCAAAAACATTCAAACACTACACAGACAGGCAAAGTTAAAAATGAAACCTCCCCTGTCTCCTTGGCCCCACGTCTCTGATATTGATAGACTGGTGTGTGTCCTCTTGAGACGTTCAACATTTTTAGATACTCTTACTGTTTGGAAATGAAACAAAAAATTAAAGCTGCTTTAATAATAATTAGATATTTGTTATTGTTTTCTTTTTAAATATTTCATTATGAAAATTTCCAATTGCACACAAAAATAGGAATATCATGATGAACTGATTTACTCATTGCCAAGATATGAAAGTCATTAATATTCATAAATATTTGCTTCAGCTACATTTTTCCTGTGAAGTATTTTTTTTAATTTATTGCTTTTAGAGAGACAGAAGAATGGAGAAGGACAGAAACAGAGACAGACAGAAAAAGAGAAATAAGTATTTTCAAGCAAGCCCTGAACTTCCCCAAATACGTAAGTCTCACCACTTGAAGACATCTTCTTAGATGACTCCAATCCTAAAATCACACCAACATTAACAATCCTCACTAATCAATGTATTTTTAGTATCGTCCAGTACCCAGAACACGTGATTTCCCTGACTGACCCTGTCTTTTCCAGCTGCATTGTACAACCATGTCCGTGAAGGCTCCATCTCTGTTCCTCCTCTCCCCTGCATTTGCAACCCTAGTCGTGGGGTAAGATCATGGCTGAGCAGTAAATCTTTTAAATAATCCAACTAACATCTTGACAATTAAAAAAAAAAAATCCATGCTAAAAAACAACCTACACCACATAAGCCCCTTTTAAATATTTTATTTAGAAATAATTTCAGATGTACATAAAAGTTGTAGAAATAGACCACAGTTCTATTTGCCCTTCTCTCAGGTTTCCCATTTGTGAGCGTTTCTGTAGCACAGATTGCAGGGATCTTGGCCCTTTATTCTGTAACATTCCAGTGTGTTTCCTCTATGCAAGGGGAGCCTACCAGGTAACCACAGTATAACCATCAAAACCGAGTTTAGTATCAATACCAATCAATATTAATATAGGATCCTCAGATACCAAATTTCCCCCTTCTCGTATTTTAAAATGGTATAGTATTACATTTTCCTAAAAGAAAAAAATCACAAAAATGCCCCTAGTTTTGCACAGCCCCCAAGACCCAAGTTCCTTGCTAAGAGGCATTAGTTAGGCCTTCCACCTTCAGACAGTTTTCTGTGCAACCCTTGCAGGGCTGCAGTTGATGCTGCCTCTACTTTATTTTTTATAATTCAAACTTGCTTTTTTTCCCTCTAAAAGTATCTCTTCTTGGAGTTCATTGTGCCAATAAATACTAATCTTGACCTTTTAAAATTATTTAAAATTGGAATTTAATTATTTTTTTCCTGCTACTGAAAAAAGTAAAAAGCCCACCACACAGGTATTCCACAATATGCATGAAAATACCTAAATTTAGCCGTTTCCATCATTGCTTTTTTTTTTTTTGCTTCCACCAACACTGTAATGGCTCTTCCTGGTCCACACACCCATGTATCCTCCTCATTACTGAGAAGGTGACTGAAGATTCGGAATGGTGCTTTGGATGCCAGAAGGGTTCTGCCCAGCTGCTGCTAGCGAAGCCTTTACTGGGCAGCTCTCCCAGTGAGACGAGGTGGCCTTTCCCCCAGAGTAATCGATACTAGATATTATCCCTCCCTTTACAAAGCCAATTTTAATGGCTAGAAATGCTAACTTGATATGTTTTAAAATTTTCTGCATTGCTGATGAAATTAATGACTTCAATTTGACAAATTTGAAAACTTGATACGAAAAGTTTTCTAGTAGCAGTGGCAGCGGTAGTTAAGTGCTTAATAAATGAGATCTATTTGCATCTCTCGTTTCTGTCTGTCCTTTGTTGAAAGCTGGTGTTCAGTGTGTGGTCCTAACCTAAGAGAGCTAATGGTATTATTATTCATACAATAAACAAAAAAATTATTGAGCACTTATTATATGCCAAGCAGCCATTGTTCGGGTGTTGGGGAAAGAGCAATAAATGGTTTCCACGGAGCTCACACCCTAGGACAATAAACAATGATCACCATTACGGTTGAAGTCCGCAGAGATAGGCCTGGAAAAAGGCAACCCAATGTTTATCAATACAGAGGTTTAAAGGATGTGCTGGAAAGTGTTATAGATGAAAGGAGGGCAAAAAGTTGACAACTGCTGAAACAGTGTTGGGTGCACCGGCACTTATCACGCTCTTCTTTCTATGTCGGCACATTTTAAAAATTCCTACAATTAAAATAACGATTGTGGCATAGTAGCAGATCACTGTCTTGGCAGGTTTTCTGCTTTTGTCTCAACTGCAATTCCCACTGGTCTGTAGGCAATTTTCCCCTCTCACTAGGAAGCAGGTATCACCACTAAACGCCCTGGAGAAAGGCTGTCTGTGGGGTGGCCGTTAACATTAGGAGTCCACACGGAGTGTGGCATGTGCTGGGGGTCAAGTGACACGGGGAATTACCGTTTGTTTTCTTAGGTGTGGCAGCAGCGGAGCGCTTGGTGAGATTTCCCACCTCCATTCGTTGCTTGGAGATGCACACGTAAGTAGTTTACTTTAAAATACTAAGTAGTATGCCCAATAAAGCTGACATGAGTTAATTCAGATGAAATTATGCGTGTTATCTCCACATTATAGAACCGTATTTTACAAAAGGCTTAAAATTATTTTCTTTAGTACTGCTATCAATATTTCGTTATTGGAACGGGACAGCCACTTCTCCCTTCTGCCCTGGGCAGTAAGGGCCAGCTTACCCTCATCGTCTTCACCCTTCTCGGTTGCCTCCAAGACCTCCAGGGGCTCCACCGCCAAAGGCTCCAACTTCCCTGCCATTTTCCAACGCAGAAATCTGGCGCATGCGCCTTACACAATTGGTGTTAAAGTGAGGCAGGCTCTGCAGCGCGCATGCGTACGCTGACTACCGGTTAACCAAAGTGTGAACATCCGGGTTTCAGCAAGCCTCTGATCCAGTGAGCAGCATGCGCCTCTAACTCCAGTTTAGAGAAAACAAGGGCAGAACTAGGGTCTTAACGGGCTGGGAGTGAGTGTTGGGAGAACAGACAAACTCGAGGGAGGTCTCTCCCTCTCCAGGTCGCTCCAGTAGTGCAGGTTGTGCGAAAGTCCGGGAGAAATGTGCATGTGTCACGTGGTGGTACAAAAGAGTTCCAGTCCCTTTTCGTTGAACACAAATCCTGACTTATCAGCCTGTGAGAGGTGGGTTTTCTCCATTTCACGAAGGCGCAGGACAAGCCTCAGAAGCTAAGTGCACCTCCCATGTAAAAAGTGGATCTCATCTACCCTGTGAAGTCAGTGGCTTTGTCAAGGGTCACCAGACAGGTAGCCCGTGGAGGCCACCTTTCTCGTTAACATTAGCAGCAGCCGGCATTGATGGGGGTCATTTTTGACAGGGTAAAGATGAAGTATATGAAGGACAAAGGAATGTCCTTGTGGGGAGTGGTTCAGGCCTTTTTCTTTAGTTTTTTTTTTTTTTTTTCCTTTAAAGTATCCTTAAGCCAGTTCCAGGCACAGGCTGGCCCTGCATTTGCAATCTCAGAATCCCCCGTGGGCCACTCTAAAAGACCTTGGTCAGCCCAGGACCCTCAGGGCTAAGAGCCCATGGCCAAAGGTAATTCCAGGTGCAGGACAGAGGGTGTGGAGCCCAGGACTGAAGGAGAAAGCCCCTGGCAGAGGCTGGAATATCATCCAAGTGGAGGAAGTGAGGCTGAGGGAAGGGAAGGGGCCGCAGGATTTCTCCACAGGTGGAGGTACACGAGGGGGCTGGGGCAGCAGCCTGCTTGCCTGCGTGCAGCCACGCCACCAACCATCTCTCATTCGTGGGCAGGCCCTCAGCGCCTGCCCCACTGCCCAGGGAGAAACCGGCCACAGACACCACCATGATCCACTTCATCCCTCCCACCTGGCCCATTTCCAGGGTAGAGACAGAAGGCAAAAGCCAAAGGTGGCCGTCCCCCGCACTGCCCAGTCTGGGAGTTCTGCCTCTCACGGTCCACTGAACAAGCCATTGTGGGAGGCTTGGTCTGTGGAGGCAGATGGGGCTGCGGGGGGTGTGGAGTACTTGGGTGGGTAACGAATGAAGAGCCGGTCCTCCTCCTTCTTCACCCAGCGCAGGAGTTTGGTCACTACCAAGATGGCACCTGCCTTGGTCACCAGGGGGCTGAGGCAGGTATAGAGCTCAAATTTGGTGGTCACCTGTGGGTTTGAGAGGAGACAGTCAGTTCAGCTTGAGCTGGCCATGCCCCATCCTGTCCATCTGACCCTAGGCCCACACCTGTCTCCTACTTGGAAGACACACCTGGCAGCAGCACCCACCTGGTGCTGCCCGGTCACTGGGCTAAAGCAGTTAAGTTGGTATTATTAAGTCGTGGGTGGGCCAGGGGTTCTCAGTTTAGATCTAGTGGATTCAATCAGGTGAACTGAGCTGTATGTGTGAACCTCAGTTTGCTCATCTGTAGAATGGGTATAACAGCTGTTATTGTCTACAAGGTCCTGTTCTAAACTCCATGTACCCATGTTTTCATCATCTATCCCCTCAGTGTAGTAAGAGGATGAATTTGATTTATCCTCACACCAACCTGAGAGACTTAGTGTGACTGGATCACTGTTACTTTCCCACACCACCTCTCAGTACTCCCCCCTCACTCCCTCTTTTCCAGCCACTCTAGCCTCTGCTTGCTACTCCTCACGCGTGAACCAGGCTCAGTCTCACCTCACAGCATCTGCACAGTCCTTCCCTCTGCCAGCTGTACTCTTCCTCCAGAAATCCACATGGTCGGCCTCCTCCCCACCCCACTCAGATGCCACCTCCTTGGTGAGGTATGCCCTGACCACCTGATTTATAATTTCCAGCCTACCACAGCTTGGTGCTGAAATACCATTCTTCGCTAAAGGGTCCAAGGGCTACTTGGACAAATGGACTGACGCAGAGAAAGTACAAGATGAGCTTGGAACATCTTGTGCCACAAAGTAAGAAGTGCTTCAGCAGTGACGGGGACATATCAAAATGACACAAGGGCCAGCCTGTCCCTGTGTCTCCCATTGGCTAAATCAGAGACGATTTGAGGGAAAAAAAAATGATAAATCAAAGCTCCCATTGGCTAAATCAGAGACAATTTGGAGAAAAAAAGAAGATAGAAGAGGCTTTTAGCTCACTGAATTAAAGAAAAATCCACAAGACCACACTGATATATGTGTGGTCTTAGTTAGCTGAAAATTACAACTACAGGAAGAGGAAACGTTCTCCAAGACAATAGAATCTCAAACGGTAAGTGTAGAAGGAATGACAGGGTTAGAAAAATCACCATCTGGTAAACAGGGCATTAACTGCTGCAAGCAACAATCATTAATGGATATTAAAGTTAGTGGATGGATGTATAATGAAAAACAGAATACTGACAGTCACCTCATGCTATGTAGTAATTATTGTACAAAGGGTAAAAGTACTAAATTTACAAGTGGATAAATCTGGCAGACACCACCTGAACTAAATGATCAAAGTTAACCTCATCAACACTGGGACAAAATGATACTATGGGCAGCCCAGGGAGATGCGGAGAAGGGCACAGCACCACTTCTGTGGTCAGACACGCATGACCTCAATTCAGTCATGATAAAATACCAGAAAAACACAGGTTGAGAGACATTCTAAAAACTAACTGGCTGGTCAGGTCATGAAAGACAAAAAGGACTGAGAAACTGTTCCAGAATAAATGAGACTAGGAAGACACAATAAAGAATACAACATGTGAATTGGACTGGATTCTGGGCCAGTAAAAACAGATTATTAGTGCGACAATTGGTGAAATCTGAATGAAGCCTGCGGATTAGATGTTATTATACTGATATTAATTCCCTGATTTTGATAAGTTACTATGGTTATGTTAACATCTGGAGAAACTGGCTGATGGGATTATTTATAGTAATTCTTAGTACTATTTTGCAACTACTTCGTAAGTCTAAAATTGCTTGAAAATCAAAGTTTAAAAAATTAAAGATTAAATAAAGTCCTTGGCCTAGAAGAATGCCTGATACAAGACAGGCACCAAATAAATTATTTAATAAGTGTGTACCAAATGGCAGAGCCTGGGGGAAGGTGCCATTCCCAGTGGGGTCACCTTGACCTAACTCCCAGAATATCTGACTTTTAGTAGACCCATAGGAAGTGAGGACAGGAGACCTGAAAAGACCCCAGGAACGATATCCCAGGTGGAAGGCATAGCATGGTGTTCAAGGAGTGCTGGGGAAGGACTCGTGGCATCAAAACTGAACTGGTGCCTGCAGACACAAGGGCGGGGCTCATGGGAAAATGGGAAATCAGCATGCACAGGGATTGGTTGTTAATGGGGCCTCCTGAAAGTCAGACACTGTACTGGTTACTACTGGGGGAACAGCAAGCAGAATGATGGAGCTAAAGAGGTTTGTAGACACTGTGACTGACCCTAATGGGTTTCAAAGACAGGTGTGTATGGCAGGGACAGTGTTGAAGGCAAAAGTAAACACAGCCTAGGCAAAGGCGTAGTGTGCTTGATGGAAGGAGTGTTTTATGCCCGGGGGAATACAATGGAGGGGGAAAAGTATTGAAGCAGAGAGTTAACCCCTTTAGGGCCCTACCCAACTCACCCAGGCCAGCAAGGTCTCCTTCTCAGCCACATGGTAAATGAGGCGCAGGGGCCGGGAGGTGCTATGGAGGCGTGCGTGCAGGCGGTGGTACAGGTCCGACAGGCGCTGCCGTTCCTCCTCTCTGCTGTATGGGGCCTCTAGCTCGGGGCTGCAGTGACGGACGGAGGCAGGGGACAAGGTCAGTCTAGGGCTTTCTTGGCTGGCCCATCTCCCTTCAGTCAAGGCAGTTCATTAAATTAGGGAGCTAAGCCTTCCCCATCAGACTGGAGGAACTCCATGGCTGGAGGCCCAGCTTCCCCATCAAACTATGGGACTCCTTGAGTACTAGGGCCCTGTTCTCCATTAGAATAAGGGATTCCTTGAGGGTGGTCAAGCTTCTCTCATCAGTCAGAGACCCATTCTATTCCTTCTTTCTAGCACATGGCTGGCTTTCCTATGGAGTCATGTCTATGAGATGCTGAACCTTCCAGTTAGATAAACCTTCCTGCCCTGCCATGGGCTCAGGACCCACCTGGTAAACTGGGGCAGCTGGCGGTGATGGTCAGGGATGTCCAGTGGCTTATACAGGAAGTGCCAGAGGCCAGGTGCCCCCACAGCCTGCACACTGTAGGAAGGGGCATTGGCTGATGGGGCATTAGTGAAGCTGGCAGCCTCCCCAAGTGTACGCATGGCACCAAGGTTGTGCATCCCGTCTTCCACCAGGCGCCGGCAGGTGGCCATGTCATGGAAGGCCTCAGGGTCGGTGCCAAGCAGCAGCAGACAGACAGGCATGGCGTCCAGGCGGGCCACATAGGCGTAGAAGAAACCATCAGGGTTAAAGCGGGGCAGGCACACAGGTGCCCATGCCTCCCCCGCTGCAAAGGCTGGGGCACTGACCCAGTTGAGCAGCAACTGCAGGTCGGCTGGGTCCAGTCTGCACTCAGCCAGCACACTCCGTTCCTGGGCCGCTGTCACCAGTTGACCACCCACCGCCAGCACAGACAATGCCAGGCCAGGTGCTGTGCAACGTCGGAGCAGTGCACCCAGTGCTTCCCGCAGCGGGCGAGCAAGGGGCACACAGCGCACGGCGCCCAGGAGCAGAGCACCTGGGTCTCGCTCCACGCTGTCCAGAAGCCGGTCTAGTGTGCTCTCTGAGCCAGCCAGCAGGCGGCGGAGGTCGTAGTTCTGCTTGCGGGCGAAGATGCGGGCCACGCTTGCACGGGTCAGTGTGCTCACGATCTGAGCGTGCACTGCTAGCAGTTCCCTCCGAAGCTGGGCTGCTGACTGAGGAGTCCTTGACACAGCCACCAGCAGCAGTGGGCCCTGCTGCAGGAACACCAGCTTGTGGTCCTCTAGGGGAGGGAACGCATGGGTGGGGGTAGAGATGAGTCAGTGGTGACTGGAGGCGGTCAGATGAGTTCTTCCACCCTTTCCCTAAACACACACACCTCTGGCCAGAACTTGTGCAGCCACTGTGGGCACTCAGACTAGTGTAAGGACAAGCTGGGGAAGTATGAACATTTTAGAGACATGATAGGACGGTCAAAGATTCAGGTCAGACATACAGCATGAAGTGGGGAAGACGCAAGGACTGACAAGGCCAGAAACATACCCAGCCAGTCCACACAGCTACAAAATCACGCTGTCAGATAAACAAGAAGTATACAGCCAGTCACTTACATCCCAGTCAGTTAATCACTCA
Source organism: Anoura caudifer (assembly GCA_004027475.1). NCBI lineage: Eukaryota > Metazoa > Chordata > Mammalia > Chiroptera > Phyllostomidae > Anoura > Anoura caudifer. The sequence goes on from PVKU01008335.1 coordinate 20,290, forward strand.
GAACGTAGCAGGCCAAACTGACAGATGGACACAACGCCCACCACCTGGACGGTCATCCACATACACCGACCCACACCTGGCTGGCTGGAGTGTACTCCCGGAAGTCAGGCAGACCTGCCGCTAGCCAGCTAGCCATATCCATAGTCCCATCACTACCCCCTGTTCTGCCTCCTGACCCTTTGCTCACCAGCATAGATGGCGCGGATGGCATCTCCTGCACTCTGCACGAAGGACACGAGGGCTGTCATCACGCCCATGGTGGTCGACAGTGCCTCCACATTACCATACCTCGAGTAGATGGGCTTGCCTGCCTCGCTCAATACAAACACGTGCTTCCGCTTGCTGCGCCAGTCCTCATCACTGGGGTCTCCGCCCTGGCCTCCAGAGCTACTCTCAGGGTCACCCGTGGTGGGACTATTCTCAGAGGCTGAAGGATCCCAGAGCCCACAATTACATGAAGGGGACTCTGACTGGGGCAGCGGTGACAGAAGGCTGGGTGGCTTGTCCTTGGTACCAGATCCTGAAAGAGAGCCCTTGGTGGTTCATCTGCCTGTGGACTCCCACTAACCCCATGTGCCCAAGGACCCACCAAATCAAACCCCTACCAGTCCCCCAATGACCCCTGATGCTGACACAGACCTCCAGGTATCTCCTCGGTCCCTAATATTATAGCCATATAATCCCCTTAAAGCCCTGATAATTTAATCTTTCATTGTCATAATCAAACCCTCTATGTCCCTAGAGACCAATCATTCCCCTTTCAATAACTGCCATTCTCAAGACTTCAAAGCACCCCATCGCCTCTGAATAACCTTCATCTTCAGTGGTTCCCCCATTAATACCTCTGATCCCTCATTATTCTCCTGATACTTACTCACCCCTCAAAAGACGTAATGGCCATGATTATATCTATTAATATGCAGGTCTTTGACTGCTCCCTGTCCCCACTACCGAACCCCTTAGTTATTCTCACTGATGTCCACTGATCCATAATGACCCATTGACTCTCTTGAGCACCATTTATATTACTGATGGTGACCACTAATTAATTCTCCCAATGATTGCCAGGAATATCCACTAACACCCAGATCTTTGACTCCCTTAACCGCCCCTCTTTTACTCCCACTGCTGTTCACCAACGTTCTAATGACCCCACATTAACATCACCAATACCTGGGTCTTCGATGAAATGATTGCCTTGATGCATAATCTATTCCACTTCATGTCCATTCCATCCCCACCATGGGGATTAACCTTACTACTAACCTCCACTAATATTCAAGACTCCCAGTGACCTCTGCACATTCCCCTGACCCTCTTTTATTCCATTCTCCCTTCTCCCCAAAGATTGCTATTAATCTCCACTAACACTCAAGACTTCAGTGACCTCCACTGACTCTCCTGACCTCCCTTTATACTGAGTGGTATCCACTCCCCTCCCCACAATAACCACCATAACACACACTAACACACGGAACTTTAATAATGACCTCCACTGCCCTTCCCATGATCATCATTAACAATCACCAATGAAACCCATGACTTCAATGCCTCTTACTGACTCCCCTGACACCCCTTCCACCTATTCGAGTCGCTGTCCATTGATCTCCCAAAGACAATCACTATTATCCACTGGCAACTATGTCTCAACCATTTTCCAGTAAAATTCCAATGACCTCACATTCTCTCATTCTCTGATCCCACATACCCTAATTAGCAATTACCTCCTCCCAGTATCTGCCATTACTTGCCAAAAATTCCCAAGTTCTCAAAGACACCCCCCCCAACTACACTACCAATTAGTCTCAGAGATGGCCACTGATCCTTCTCAGTGACCCCATTAACATCTACTAATTCCAAAGTGGTCAATGAGCAATGCCCCCAGTGATTCCCATTAATTTCCACAGAATACCTTTACACATCCACTTGGGTCTTTAAACACCCTCCCACTGGTCCTCTAAGTCTCCAAATATCTCACTGATGTCCACTGCCTCCCCACCAATGATCACCATTAACATCTGATTCCTTAAAACACTCCCACCAACAACTCCCCATTGTCTCTTCAATGATATAAACACTCTGAGTACTCATTGGCTCCCAGTGATCCTCTTCCCCATCTCAGTGACTTATTTAACACCCTAGCCCCCAAGAAACTGATTTCTGAATAGTCCACGTTTGATCCTGTTAACTTTCTTTTGGTCATTAGCCTATACAACCTAAATCCCCAATGCTCCTCTTCGATCCCAAAGACCTAAACTCACTCCACGTCCCCAGTGAACATTCACTGATGCCCACTGATTTCCTTTTCATTCCTTGATGATTTAAACTATGATGCGAGTCAACAATGACCTCCTACTGACCACGTGCAACCCTGTTAGACTCAAAAGACTCTTCGATGATCCCTCACTGACCGCCTCCAACAATACACCCCCCCATAAATTTTTTCCAAGACCCTAGTGAGGAAAAGGCATACCTGTTTCCTCCAGGCTCCCATCTCCAAGATCTGCTGGGTCCTCGTGAACCCCTCCACCGTCTCCAGCTTCCTCACTGGGAAACCGCGTGTCCTCCAAGTCCTCTGCGTCCCCGGGGGCTGGGGCAGCAGTGTCTTCTCCGGCCTCCATCTGCACATCCCTGTGCGGGAGGGGAATTGAGGGTGACGGGCAGCAAAAGAAGCTTCTTAAAAGCCTTCACTGAGCTTAGCCTTCTGGTACACACTTCTAGTGCTGGTTTCCCCTCGGTTTTCAACAGGATGTGACATTTAAAAATACGATCAAATACTTGCATCCTCCAACACTTGCTGAAAAGGAAGGCTCTACCGAGCCCCAGGAAATAAAGATACATAAACACCTGTTTTAACCCGGTATTTCAATTGGCCGGGTACCATCACTTCCCGTAGCCGCGGTATCACCACACTTCCGGGTGCGACTACGGGTCTTGCCACACTTCCGGGTGAGACGACTCTGAAGGAACTTCCCGGTGCGCAGCTTCATTCGCTCCCCGTGGGACCCGACCCCTCTCTCCCGCCGCCCACTGGCCTTCGCTCACCGTTGAGATGGAGCGCACCACTCCTGATCTACGTCGGATCTGTTTGGGAACTAAGTGAGGGCCCTGTACACGCCTTTCCAACGCAGACTGTCGCCCAGCTCACCTAGCTGAGCCAGGCCCGCTTCTGGTACTGAAGGCGTCGGCGTGAGGGGGCGCGGCTCACGTTCAGCCAACCCAGAGTATGAGTACGGCACTGCCTCCCTTAACGACCAATCAGGAGAAGCCGACTTTACGTCTAACATCTACCAATACTGTGCGTTGAATTATGATTACACCCGCCCATCCCTTGACTGACATTTCTCCGGATCCAATTGAAGTCTCGAGCCAATTCCTCCCTTCCCTCCAGCAAGTTCACAGCCTGAGGGATAATTGATACCGGTGCCCCGTAAACAGACGAGCTTCCCTGGAAGTGAGGCAACTTCACCCTCCCTTATCCACCAGGAAAGGCAGGGGGAGGAGGGTGGAGGGGTAGAAAAAGAACGGTTGACGGGCAGTCATCGCTTCCAATTGGAATGCCATGCGCAACCTGGCTAGCCTATAGAACTCAGCTGCTAAAGCGGGAGGCGGATATCTCAGAAGGAGGGTGTCTGTATTCAAGAGTCTCTTGGAATTCAGCCAGGCAAAAGAAAGCCGGAGCAAGTGAGCTGCCTCACGGCGCGGGGGAGTGAGTTTGAGAAGGTACTGTGCAGGCTGACCTCATTTTCGAATACACAACTTTGTGGTACAAGCTATAGAGATTAGAAGTTCAAGTTTAACAGGGTTGTAGGTGGTCGTAGCTTTGCCAGCCTTCTGAGTCTCGTTGGTTGAAGAAAATGTCCATCGGCTGCTGCGCGCCACTACTGGCTGGCGAGGGCAAACTAAAACCACAAGAGATACCGCCACATACACATCAGAATGTCTACAACTAAATAGTAACGACATTTAAAAAGTTTTTAATACTGTATACAACAGCATCAAAAACACAAAACAGTGTCACCAACATATGCGTAAGATCTATATCCAGATGGCTGTAAAATTTTGCTGAAAGAACCAAGATCTAAATAAATCAGGATTGTACTATGATCATTGATTGGAAAACTAAAAAAAGTCTGTTTTAATCTAATTGTAATGAAAATGCTACCATGAATTTTTGAAGAAACATGATATTTTCTTAGTATTTACATGAAAATGCAAATATTTTAGCTAAAACCTTTTTAAAAAATGATAGAAGACCTACACTAGCAGTTTGAATCACATAATTAGGTTAGAGTAAAAAGAGCATGTGGTACTGAGAAAGTTACATATCACTTACATATCAATGGAATGGACTAGAGGGCTCAGTCTCCCCACACCTACCTCTATGGTACAACAATATGGAACGATAACTCAAGGCGGGGAATAATAGTCTTGTCCACATACGGAGCTGGAACAGTGAACATTTATACAGAAAATGTTTTAACCCTAAATTAACACTGTAAATAAATTAATTCAAAATGTATCTATCACTAAACATGCAAACCAAAATTATAACATTTCTAGAAGAAGACATAGGAAAATTTTCATGATTTTGGGTTAGGAAAGATTTTTTACTTAGGTTACCTAAAAGCATCAATCATTAAAAAAGGATGATTTAAAAAATATATAAATGATATTAAGAGAATGAAAATAACATAGACTGGTAGAGATAGGTAAATAAATAGACAATCGGACAAAGAAATCTTACCAAAGGAAGTATACACATGGTAAATAAGAGCATTCAAGATGATCAACATCATGAATCAATGGGGAAATGCAGTTCAAAATGTCTATTAAACTGTCTAAAATTCACAAAGAATATATTAAAAGCACTCTTAAACTCAATATGACAACCTAATAGAAATGGGCATAAGATTTTAATAAAGATACTTTTTTAAAAAGATTTTATTTATTTATTTTTAGAGAGAGTAGGAGGGAGAGAAACATCGATGTGCCAGAAACACATCTTTCGGTTGCCTGTTGCATGCCCCCTGCCACCCAGGGACCTGGCCTGCAACCCAGTCATTTGCCCTGGCCAGGAGTCGAACCAGAGACCTTTGGGTTTGCAGTACAATACCTATTCCACTGAGCCACACCAGTCAAGGCAATAAAGATACTTCTTAAAGTATATGCATGACTAATAAGCACATGAGAAATGCTGAATATCATAAGCCAGACTGGAAATTCAAATTTAATCCAGAATTAATCTGGTGCGTGTGGTAAGTCCCCCGCCTCCAGTGTCACTATAGCCTCCACAAATAGATTGCCTCTCATTTTTAGCCTCCATCAAATCTCCCAGATGGCAAAGGTCCAGCTATTCACGTTTGGAGAACCTGGGAGAAGGGAATGCTGTACACTTCGTTCTCAGAAGGTTTCTTCTCTGAAGATTTGGCTATATTTGTAAGGATAAACTCTTAAATTCCTTCATAGCAAAGAGTTCCAGAATTGTAACTCATCCCCCATCACCTGTACTAAATGTCTGGATCTTGGCTATGTTAGCAGGAATATGCTTTTTCATGAAATCAATGTCACTAAGTAAGTTTTCCCACCTCCATGTCTCCGCCAAAATACAAGACCTGTAAAAATAGCTCTGGCTGAAGGGGCATGGCAAATTTCTGAAGCCCAACAAATTCTCGTGAGATACTAAGATTCTGGACATCCACCAATGCCCTTATATTAATTACAATTGCTACTGTAATAATTTATACAAATTTAGTGGCTTAGAACAATACAACCTTATTTTCTTAACCGTTCCGTGGGTTAGCAGTCCAAGATGGGTCTCATCAGGTTAAAATAAAGTTGTTGATATGTTCTTTTCTGGAAGTTCTAGGGGATAATCTGTTTGTTTTTTGGTTTTGGTTTTTGCCTTTTCTAGCTTCTTTCGTCTTCCTGCATTCCTTGGGTCATGGTCTCCTTCCTCCGACTCCAAAGCTGGCAATGTTGCAGCTCTTGGACCATTCTTTGCAGTCTCATCCGCTTTTCTGAGAACCAAGAAAGTTTCTCTACTTTTCAAGACTCACATGATTAAATTCAGCCCACACAGATAATCCAGAATAATTTCCCCAATTCGGTGTCCTTAAATGTAACCACACTGGCAAAGTTCCTTTTTTCTAGGCAGGTAACCTTCACAGGTTTGGGGGACTACAACGTGGCTATTTCAGGGGGGTGGAGAGGACACCATTCTGCCTACCTGGTATGGATTAAAATATGTCTCCCCAAAATTTATATGTTGAAACCCTAACCCCCATGTGATGATGGTGACTTTGGGAGGTGAATAGGTTCAGAGGGTCATAAGGGTGGGTGCACATGATGGGTTATCGGCTTTATAAAAAGAGACCAGAGAGCTTGCCTTCTCTCTCTCTCTTCCGTAGGAGGATACAGCAAGGAGGGGGTGGTCGGGAAACCAGGAAGTGGGTCCTCACTGATAACAAATCTGCCAACTTGACTTCAGACTTTCCAGCTTGCAGAGCTGTGAGAAATAAATGCCTGTTGTTTAAGCCGCCCATTTTATGCTACTTTATTGTAGTAGCTGGAGCTGATGAAAACACCACTGTACTCCTTAATCCCGTATCACATGGCTACCCTTCATCACAGAGGATCAAGGCAACTGAAGGGCTGAGTTCGTTTATTCCACTTCTAAGGAGGGTAATTGTGTTTACATTCCAAAGTGGAATTCTCAGAAGAAATTCCTCACCTGGAGTAAATTGATCACTCTCCAGATTCCTACCCCTAAACCTTGGCGTGTATTCCTAAAAAGTGGACCCCACTCATCTTTCCAGGACAAAAGGTCCCCCTCTGTGCACATTATTCTTGATGAGTCACCCAGGGCGCTGCACTCTCAGGACTGGCCAAGCACCTGCAGTTCTGCACCTGCCCCGGGGTGCCCTGTGTCTCTGCAGTGGGCTACTTGTAAACCACAGTGTGTTCTTTTTTGTGGGTACCTGCACACGCTGAAGTGACCCCAGGCTATGACTTCTGTTCCCACGAAACTTTCTGAACCATAAGAAATTAAAACTGAGTATGTGCAGCAGGAGTTACTGAGGAGAAGATTTCTAGCTGGGAATGGCAGCAAGACAAAACTGTGAACCTACCAGAATGCAATTATGCTAGTTTATACTGTGTCTCACACATTTTGGGTACTAGATGACACGCTTCCTCTTTAAAGCTTCCATTTTAGTTAGTGATCAACCTGTGTTGGTTTGTACAGTAACATACACTCTGGCCCAGTGTTTGGTGGGGCTGTAGCTCAGCTACGAATTTAGCTTTCAAAGCCTTTGCAGTGCAGTTCTGGTCTCCCTCACTTCAGTGCCATCCGCAGTCCAGTTCTGAGAGCTGTTCAGTGTTCTACATTGTCGTTCGCTTCTCCAACCTTTTGCTTGTGTTGCTTCTGGTCATTTTCATAGAGGTACCTCTTACAGGTTTGCCAGGACATTATGTACACGTTTAGTGAATTTTTTTCTCTTCATCATTTCCACAAAACTTCCCATATTCTCTAAATAGGATAGAGGTAAATGCCATCTTCTAATTGCAGGGAGGTAATTAGAAGGAGGTAGGAATGGAATGCCAAGTTCTAGGCAACAAGATGACCGCAGTCGCACACACAGAGGGGGAAACACACTCCAGAATTAGTCCAGGAACACCACTAAACAGACTAATAAAACAGATGTCTAGCCATTGCAACCATCCACAAGGCAGGAACAGAATCCAAAGTTGGTATAATGTATAACCTACAATGCCAATTTTTCAATAATGCATGCAAAGAAATAGGGAAGTGTGCCTTATACACAGGAACAAAATTTGTCAGCGGAGATGCTCTCTGAGGGGGCTAAAGATTTTGGACTTATCTGAAAAGGACTTCAGAACAGGTACTATAGAGATATTTTAAAAACTAATAGAAACCATATCTAAAGAATTAAATATATAGCCCTGGCTGGTGTGGTTCAGTGGATTGAACACCGGCCTGTGAACTGAAAGGTCACTGGTTCAATTCCTGGTCAGGGCACATGCCTGGGTTGTGGGCCAGGCCCTCATGTGTGGGCATGCAAGGGGCAACCAATTAATGTATCTCTTGCATATTGATCTTTCTCTCACTCTCCTTCTCCTTCCCTACCCCTCTCTCTAAAACTAAATAAATAAAATCTTAAAAAAAGAATTAAAAATACAATGGCATGCTCATAAAATAGGCAATATGAGTAAATAGATTGATATTATAAATATGAACAAATAGAAATATCTGGAGTTTTGAAAGTATAATAATGATATGGGTAATTCACTAGAGAGGTTCAACAGCAGATCTGGGCCAGCAGAAGGAAGACATAACTGAAGACAGATGTTGTCCAGCTGGCAAACAGAAAGCTAAGAGGATATAGAAAAATGAATGCATACAAATGAGCTCCTTGGGAGCCATGAAATATATTGCATTGAACATGTGTTGTGGGAAGGAGATTGGGTGCAGGCAAAATGGGTGAAGAGGGTCAAGGGGTACAAACTTCCAGTTATAAAATAAATAAGTCATGGGGTGTAACATGCAGCATGGTGAGTGTAGTCAGTGATATTGTATTCTATTGCATATTTAAAGTTGCCAAGAAAGTAAGTCTTGAATGTTGTCATCACAAGAAAAGATGCTGTGACTTTGTATAGTGATGGATGGTAACTAGACTTTTTGTGCTGATTGTTTTGTAGTGTATACAGATATTGAATCATCATGTTGTGCACCTGAAACTAATATAATATTACATGTCAATAATCCCTCATTTTTTTAAAAAAGCAATATTAGTTCCAGAGAAGAGAAAGAGGCAGAAACATTTAGTGGCTGAAAGCTCCTCAAATTTGAAGAAAAGATTTAATATGTGCATTTAAGAACTTCAACAAATTCAAAAATAGCTTCAACAGAAAGATATCCACCCCTAGTTCCTGTATGAAGATGCAACGAGTCTCAGCCATTGTTCCAAAGTTTCCCCTTGGCCGTCTCAGCTGAGCCTCTCCACAGACTCTTTGCAGGGCTGTCTCGCTCCTTGGAAGACAAACAGTTTACTGCATTTTATTTTCATCTCTAGGGCATATCTATGAGGAAAATAAGGCCAGGGATGGGTTCACAATAAATAGAAGTCGTTCTTTTTAGTTTCATTTATAAGAGTCACAACTCCCCCTGCCCCTGTCCTCTGCTGTATTTTGTTTATTCTTTTTAGGGCCTTTGTACAATTTGTTTTTTACACTTTAGCTTATTAAATAAACTTTTAATTTTAGAATAATTTTGAATTTTCAGAAAAGTAGGAAATTTAGTATGAAGAGTTCTTGTATACCTTTCATCCAGTATTCCCAAACGTAACCTTTTACGTAACTGCGGTACATTTGGCAAAACTATGACATCAATATTGGTACGATGCTGTGAGCTACACTCTGAACTTTATTTGTGTTTGATCTGCCCTGTCACCCATATCCACTTTCACTTCCCTGAGCTAATTCTGGTAACAAATTGCATTTGAGTCTCCACATGCCAGTAGTTTTTCTATAACATGGGACAGTTTTCAGTCTTTCCTAGTTTTCTTTTCTTTTTTCTTTTTCAATAAACGAGAATTTTGAAGAGTCCTGGTCAGGTATTTCGTAGAATTCCTTTCATTTTTGGTTTGTGTCATGATGAGATTTGGATTACGGGTTTTTAAGAAGACCGCAGGGGTGTCTTCCACTGCTCACTACGTCATATCAGGTGGTACATGTTATCATACAAGTCATCACTGGTGGTATTGTATTCACCTTGATCACTTAGTTAATGAGGTGTCCGCTAGGCTTTTCCACTGTAAACCTTCACACACTTTATTCTTTGGGCATGAGTCGCTGAGTCCAGCCTGCACTCAAAGAAGAGGGAAGAGAAATCCTGGAGGGGCATCTACCCAAGTTATTTGGAATTCTTCTGTAAGAAAGATTTGCTTCTTCTCCTCATTTATGCCTTTATTCAATCTTATTCAAGTTGTTTTATTTTTGGGGGGTATAATTCTATAGTATCATACATTGTATGTAAATTATTTCTGCTTTAGCCTTTATGACCTCTTTCAGATCTGCTCTTAGGTCATTTTGGTATTTTTTAAATATTTACATATTTAAAAATTGTACTGTACATTCTTCTAGACAATGGTTACTTGGGATGAGGAAAGTAGGGAGAGGTCAGTTAAAGGGGTACAAACTTTCGGTCATAAGATAAATGAATTCCAAGGGTCTGATGCAATGGTGACTATAATTAGCAATACTGTATTGTGTACTTGAAATTTGCTAAGAGAGTAGATATCGTGTTCTCAGTATGCCAAAAAAAGGTAACTATGTGAGATAATAGATGTGTTAATTTAGCTTGAACAAGGCAATTATTTCAAGATGCATACATGTATCAAACAGTTGTGCCATACAAATTAATAATAAACCACTTTTATCAATTACACCTCAGTAAAGCTGGGAGGAAATGCACTAGATTTGTGCACTTGATTTATGGCACTAGATGATGCCCCACGATCACTTTTTATTTTCCCTGCTTAAGCCCTACAATCCGCCAGTTCTCCCAGGTGCTGTGCCCTTTGTCACATCCTGCTGAATTGCTTCCGAATGCAGAGCCTTCCAAAAGCTTCCCACCAACTCAATAACTAGGGAAAAAGTCGTAATATATCCCAGTCAGAGACATGTTGAGCCAGCTAGTGAGAGAGGGACAATATCTCAACACCACGGCAGTTCACGATGTCAGGCACTAACAAGAGCCAGGGAGTGGCCACAGGCTCAGAAGTGGAGGCTGCGGGCCAAGTGGCATTGAAGATTAAATTTGAATGGGGGTTGGGGGTGGGGCAAGGATGCAGGATTCAACACCGTGGCAGAATCTGCACCAGCCAGTAAGACCCTGTTTCTGGGATGGCTCCTAGAGATGTGGGGTGGCTAAAGCACTTGATGGAGAAAGGCCAGAACTGCTGTGGCAGGCAGTAGAGGTAGGAAAAATAGAGCCGCTGAGGTGCGCATGTTAGAGTGGATAAACTACGTAAGACCTGGTAATTTTTTGCCCCAGGCATCTGAGGGTGTCGGTATGCCTTGTGCTGTTTTTGAACAATGCCTGTCACTTTTCCGACCTGCTCTCCTGTGCTGACTTCCCAGTTAAATTGAAGCAGAGATTGAACAACTTGCCTCAGTCTTTCAGGTACCAGCCCCATCTCCCCATGAGAGGTTTGAACAGACACACACAATACTTTCCGAATAATGTCTTCTCTCTTCCTCCCTGTCAGGGACCAGGCGACTCTGGGAGTGTGTGTGTGTGGCCACTGCTTTAAAAGCACTGCCTGGCCTGGGAGGGGGTGGAACAAAGGCAAACAAAATCACCGCAGAACTTATCTTCACTTTTGAAGTCGCGTTTTTCCTTGATTCAGCATTTGCTTGGTTGCTGTAAGTGGCCGATTGTTTTTGCAGAGTTCTGATAGAATTGGTCCTGGCATTTTCTGCCTGTTTTTGATGTGTCTACGGGGAGACAAGAGCCTGGAGCAGCTGTCTACTCTGCCATTTTGCTAACATTAATCCTCCAGACATTGGTTTTTAAATACCATTCTGTGATTTAAAAAAAAAATGGACTTGGCAAATGAAGACAGAAGCCAACTATGGACTTGGCAAATTTATAAGGAATATTAGTACTGCATTATAACCCAAGAAACAAAATAAATACCCATGAGTCCATAATAATGTAGATGAATGATTGAACAAATAAATAGACATGGGGAAAAGGGCAGATCTTATTTATGGGACAATTTGAATTAATTCCAATTACTTTCTCTCTTCCCCTGGAGTGTGAGCTAGAACGAGTGGCTCACTTCCAAGTGGTCAGGAATGAAAAGGGAAACTAAAAAGTGCTTTGCAGTGTAGAGACCTGGCAGAAGCGCAGGACTGAGCAGTCAAGGTTGACGTCACCGAGTTATCATGTGCGTATAATGTTCCCGTGATATGATTTGGTGAGAGGGGCGCTTCTTTTTTAGCGGCAACTTTATTTCCTATAAAAACCATAACTCTAGTCTAATAATGAGAGTATGGGAGACAAATAAAAATTGGGGGACATTGTATAAAATATGTGATCAATGCTCTTTAACTTTTCTTAGTTGTGGAAAACAAAGAAGGACTAAGAAACTGTCACAGGTCTGAGGGGATGAAGGAGACAGGGAGACTAAAAGTTGTGATATTCCGGGTTAGATTCTAGCACAGAAAAAGGAAATTAATGGAGAAACTGGTGAAATCTGAATAGAGTCTGTCATTTAGCTAATGGTATTGTATCTATGTTAACTGTTCGGTTTTGACAAATGTATCCTGGTTGTGTAACAGGCTATTATTAAGACACACTAGGTAAAAAGGTGTGACAATTCTATATACCATCTTAGAGGCTTTTCTACAAATCTAAATTTATTCTAAAATAAAAAATTGAATATAATAAAAAATAGAGAGAATATGCTTTCTTTGAAAGACTGGAAAATTTTGAAGTTGATTAGTTATGTTAAAAAAAAAGAAATTCAGTCAATTCCCCTAAATATGAATTGTTCAGCCCTCCTTTTGCTGAAACCCTCTATAATTCCAACGTGGGTCTGCATCTTACAGTGTTTTCATGGTGTTTATGGTGCTTTATTTTTGGCAGCTAATAATTGCCTTCACCTTCTGTGCCTTTTGTATCTTGAAGTCCTGTTGCCCTCTGTGTTATTATAAAGGTTTAAAAGCGTTGTGCTGTGGCAGTTGGACTACCCTCCCTTCTCCCACCCAGTGCTTCGTGGTTCAGGAAACCATGGAGGGAAAGCTCACAGCTCGTCAGAGGGGGTTTGACCCCAGGTCTCTGCATCTTTTTCTTGGTGTGTGGGCTTTGCTTTGCTTTGGTGGAGTGAGGAGCTGACAGGAGTCAGGGAATGAGAGGGATTAGGGTCAGTCATGAGGTTGCTGGACGAATAAGCGATAAAAAGCGAATGAAGAATTCAGAAGATCAAGGGGGTTTTTCATCAGGGTGGAGTGTGTCATCCTGAGACATGACTTTTGCGAGTTGTACTGGTGCGTATACTCCTTGCTGAAAGTGAATGAAACTTAAGCGTACAACTCAGGGTCCAATGACCTCTCACAAAACTACCCCAGCCTGTTACCATTTTTCATATCAAGGCACTCAACACAAATCCCTACAGAAAGAGGACAGGCTAAAGCAGCCCTGGGTTCAGAGTTGCCAGTGGACTGACTGGCTGGCAGATTCTGGACTGAAAGTTCAATGGACTGGGGAAGCTCCTGCTCTGAGAGCTGTTGTTAGTGGACTTGATGGAAAAAGGGCCGCTGGATGTAGAGTTGGATGGGCTTGTGGGGTCACTGGGTGAGGTGGCGGAGGTGCGTCTGAGGGGCCATCAGATGGGCTGCAGGAGTTGTTGGAATTCAGGAGGTGAGCGGGCAGGTGTGTAGCAGGGTTTATCTTTGGGGAGTGGGGCACTGGGCTACATGGTCAGCTTGGGTCCCCTGCCAGTGATGCGATTCTCAGGGGACATCTGGGGAATACAGATTGGTTTCCTTCCCTTTTATTATCGCAGTTTCTTTGTGTCCACACACACTGTGTGAAACCTGGTTGAGAGCAAGTGCTCACCTGCGATGAATAATTGGGTTGGGTCAGCAGTTCTCAGGCTGTGACTGCAGCTCTCCCAAGGGCAGGGTGGGCAGGCATCTCGGGTCTCTGGCAGCCCATGGGAAGCGTGAGCATCTGCGATGGCGAGGAAAAGGGGTGACAGTCTCAGGTTTTTGCTGTATGTGGTGAGGCACCAAAGACCATCGAATTCCCCCAGGAAGGATGGGGAAATGGAGAGGGAGGAGGTGTTGGACTTACTTCAGTGACATTTATTTTGAAACCTCATTTATTCTTGGCATTGTTTTTCCATCCAACTTCACCAGCGACTAAGACTAGGCGGAGGAAGAAATGGACCAGCGGCAGAGGGAGGTCATGGATTTAAGACTCCCCCTATCTGAAGTCTCTTGGAGACTGTTCAGATGGTAGAGCTCCCCCACTTCTGCCATTTTCCAAAGTCCTTTCTCCCCGTGAGGACTGGTCTGCTGTCCCCCTGGACTCACCGACACCCTGCTCTGTCAAATGCGACAGTTTGCGAAGAGAGTAACTCTCAGATGCTCTCATCACCAAACAGAATGGTAACTATGGCAGGAGAATATCCTTCATAGATAAGAATTTGAATCTTTATTGTGAGATCTAATTTTAGAGAACCCCAGGCACTGTGTACCTTTTCATTCTTTCAGGTTTATTTTTATATCTTTTCAGAATATTTATAGTTTATACACATATGTTTTGGACTTCTTATTTGCTGATGTGTTTAATCTTTTTGACAAATTACATGTACATTCTGCTGCTAACCCACTTTGAAGGTAAATTGCAGACGCTGAGATATCTCACCCTTGAATGCATGCAGCTCCTAAGAACTGGATATTTTCATAGGCAGCCAGTAAATGGCACATTGATTCAATAAGCTTACCTAATACATAATCAATTTTCAATTTTTTACAATTCCAGTAATTACTTTATAGATGGATTTTTTAAAAAATCTAGGATCCACTTAATAATCACCCCTTATATTTAGGGTTCTTTACTATGAAACAACTCTTCATTTTTTAAAAAAATTTCATCACCTCCACATTTTTTAATAGTTCAATCATCTTATTGTATACAAACTTCCTCTGTTTTGGAGTATCTGATATTTCTTATGACTAAATTCATGTTATCCATGTTTTACATAATCAAAAGCGTTAGGCGGTACGTGCTCGTGTGCAGCCCCTTGTTTGGTTTGCAGTTGTGCCATTTGTTCACTCACTGACCGTGACTGTGAATGGGGCACTTCCCTCCATGATATCTTCTACTGGTCAATATAGGTCGGTAGCAAGCATATTGATTTTTGTGTGTTGATTCTATAATTTGCTATTTTAATAAACACTGTGGTTGTTTGTAGTGACTTTTCCATTATTCTTTTGAGTTTTCTATCATTATAATCATGTTATCTGTTTTAGTTTACGGTGAGGGGCACAACCAACCCTTCCTTCAGGGCTGAGGCGTTCGGGGTGATGGTGCTGACACCTCGGATCCGAGTCAGTCTCCGGGAACTGCCCCCGTCGGACAGGAATCGCATCCGTCCCATGCGTCCCTACTTCTCGCAGGCGCCTGCATCAAATGGCTGGTCTAGATGTGGATATATACGAGAGCTCACAGGCGCCCACTAATGAAAGTATATGCCCCATTCCTTAAGCGTACAGACCCCTGCTTTCTGCCCCAAACCCAGGACCACGGATCCCACGGACCCCATTCTGACAGTAGAGACTATCCATCACCCGCGTACTGACCTACGGCCTCCCATTACCGACCCAGAGACCCCATCACTGTACTCAGAGCCGATACACTGGCGAACTCACCGACTCCCTTCACTATCCCGGGACCCCCACCTACTCACCTGAGGCCCCACACCCTTGAGCCTCCAAACATTCACACTCCAGACAAAACAGATTCCGCATCTCAGGGATTTCCATCTCCATTTCTAGAAATTACTTCTAGAGACCCTATTGCCTACTCTGGAGAAATGTAGTTCTGATTCCACAGCCTTTCAATCACTCAGCCCTCGCCCCGCCCCCCCCGCCCCCCCCTCCCCCGGGCTCCACCGACTCACAGACCACGACTACCTGTCTGTAGACACGCCTCTCTGACTCCACACAGGCTCATCAGTGTCTCCATACCTCACCGCATCAACTCCGAAGTCCCTGTCACTTACCCCACAAATCTGATTCCACACCCCTCAATTCCAGTGAGGTTTGTGGGCAGAAAGAAGAGAGACATCAAAGACCCCCACCACCTTTGCTCACATCAAGACTGTTGTCCCTCTCAAAAAGAACCAGTAGATGGCAGAAAAATCCGTGATTTTGATACGTACACACCGCTTCCAAAGATTGTGAAATTCCAAGAGTCTGTATGAAGTGTCTGTCTGAGGAGACCAGCTCCCCTGGCGAATGCTGAGAACTGGAGACCATGGCGATGTGAGAACATTTTCCACTGAGACTTTCTCTTCTCAGCCCACCTGTTATAACACAGCCCGCCCCACTCCCACAGTGTTCAACCAGATCTGTGTTTGTCTGGAGAGTCTTGCGGTTGATCTCAACTTTCTCTTTATTAAAACCCATTAGGAGGAAATAATCTACTTTGGAAACTATTTCATAAAAGGCTTGCATGTGGTATCTCATGCTTCTTTAGAGTTTTCTGTGTTACCATACAGGTTTGGCAGTCCAAACTGATGAATCTGTAATGGCTAGAATGGTGTGTGTAAAGTAATATTTTTGGACAAGGAAAGAATTCATCTGCTCCTAAGAAACTAAACTGGTGGAGGCAACCCTATACTCTTTGTAATAATGATAAGAGCTGACGTTTATTCAGCACCGACGGCGTGCTAGGCACCTTACTGTACACCTTATGGTATATGCACCGTAATAACGCTACGAAATGATGGGTATTTAACATTTTTTACTAAGACATACCCTGATTCCCAGAGAATTGAAGTAATTTACTCAAGGCATACAATTAGGAAGTGATCAGGACTATTTCTCTTTATGTATTCACACTACATGCAATTAACAATATGGTGCTTGATTTTGGCATTGCTGGGCGTTAAGGATTCAGATTGTTCTCTTGACTCTGTGGCACCTGTTAAAATCTCATTCCTAGGTCTGGGAAGCTGTTGTAACTATGTTTCCCCAAGTAAAGATGAGCATAAATTGTTAAGGGAGAACGCTGACAACACCTAGGCTGATGTTAGCAGAATGCTTTAAATGCGGACTGTCCTGCTGGCTCCATGTTACGTGACACCCGTTAATACAGCGAAGGGTTTAAGTCATCCCAGCTGGCACCAGGGACCCACTCAGTCTATCTTCTCCCTCCCCCACGGGTAAAACATCACTCAATTCTGCCAACCTGCTGTGTTTCTCTGTTGGTACAGCTTAACGCTCAGGAACTTTGTGTAACAGCTCAGCTCAGACACGGTCCACTCGGCTCTGGCAGCCTGTCCCTACTGTGAGTAGGAGAGGGGCACCGCACTGAGGGTACAGACTGACAAGCCGGGGACAGGGAAGCTTCTCTTCACAGCTTTGCTTTGCGGAGACCTTGCTCAGATCAGTAAAGGAGTAGCGCGATGGTGCGTGAAACTCCGCCCCAGGCCAATGTTGGGCTCCGGAGGATGATTGCTGCATGATCACAGTCTTTCTGGTCAGAGAACACTCGTGGGTGAGAACTTCTCCTCCTTCCCCCATTAGGCCCTTTCGGTCCATGAATCACTCTGCTCTACCCTTCCCTGGACAGAGGAGCAAGCCCTGAACATGATGATTGGTTGGTGAAGGGCACGTGACCTGTGAGAGTTCTTGGACATTTTTATGCTTAGGAAGAGAAAAGGCTGCCTCCCCTCGGTGGGGTTGCTCAGCTGGGAGGTGGGAGACTGTCTGAGGAATGATGCCAGATGAGTTAAGCAGAGGCCCTGGCCGGTGATTCAGTTGGTTGGAGCAACCTACTGATACATGAACGTCATTGTAGGTTCGATCCCTAGTCAGGGCGCATGCAAGAATCAACCAATGCACGCATAAATAAGTGGGGGAGCAAATTGATATTTTTTCCCTCTCCCTTTCTCCCTCTCTCAAATCAATAATAATAAAAGTTGAGCAGAGCTGTGAGGTGGAGATACAGACCAAAAGCCCTAGAGGTCTGGAGTTTGGGAGTCAAGCCAGGTCAGAAGCCAGGGGGCAGTTCTGTATGAAGCAATTATGAGAGCCCAAGTGCTCTTCTGCTTAAGTGACTCTGAGCTAGTTTTCTGTCACTTACAACCTAATGTACTTGCTTGTATGCCTCAACCCACAACAGGCTCTGAGGGGCCCTATTTAATCATTCTCTTAATGGTTATTTTATTTGTAAAGATCTTCGAAGAAGAGAGTCTAATCAGCAACATAGCCCCAGGGCATCACCATTCATCACTCTTCAAAGCAGCCTCTATATCTGGGACTGGCATTCATGATGGTGGTGTTGCATCATGAAAGAATTAAGAGATATAGCAGCGTTATCTGTCTCTCTAAGGTGAAAAATATAGGGACAAGATCAGGAAATAATTTTTGTAAAGGCTAATTGCCTAACTTGAGGGGAAAATGTACCCATTTTTTTACCCTTAATGTTAGGCATTCCTGAAGCCTAAACACACACCCATATGTGAAAATAAGTAACAGCTACACACACTGAAATGCTGTGCGGTCAAGGGCATGAGTCGACTACTCCCCGATCACTTAACTTAGTGAGTGTGAATGGCCTGATCCCCATTATTTATTTGCTGTGCTCACCTCCTTGATGAGCTATGATAGTATCCACTAATGTGAGAGATCCCTCAATTCCCCTCAGCCTGCGAAAACAAAACCTGAGTTCAAAGTATGCAAAAGGGAGAAGTTTGACACATGTTTTAAAAAAAAGAAAATCTGGAGGTTACCAAGAACATTATTTGCCAGCGTATGCATGCAGCCACTGTGAAGGCGAAGACATGGCCACCCTCTGCCATCAGCAGTGGGAGCTGGTTCCCTCACGGGAATGCACTTACTTTGTGAGTCACATTCTCAGCAACACGCCTACCCTCCAGTAGCCACGTTCTGAGGTGTTTGCTTTAAATTAGTGCGTTCTAGATGAGAAAATCCAACACGAAATGAGGATAAATCGGTAACGGTCAGCATTTTATTGTGTTGCATTATTTTACAGTTGGTGGGTAAATGACTAGATATTCATAGAAATTTAGGAAGTTATGACAGAAGCTGACAAAGGAATTTTAATTTAAATATAATGGGTTAGCAAATGACATGATACTATATAGAGAGAATGCTAAGGAATATACCAAAAACCCATTAGAACGAATAAATGAATTCAGTAATGTAGTGGGATGCAAAATTAATATTCAGAAACTGGTTGCATTTTTATACATCAATAATAAACTATCAGAAATAAAAATTAAGAAGGAAAAACCATTTACAATTGCACCAAAAGGAATAAAAACACTTAGGAATAAATTTAACCAAAGAGGAAAAAGCCCTTTACTTGGAAAGCTGTAAGCTTACGCTGTGCTTACAAATAGGCAGAATGACACCCTTAGCACGGCCCTGCTACCCTAAGCAATGGAAAGGTCAGTGCAATCCCTATCAAAACAACAAAGGCATTTTTCACAGAACTAGAACAAATAATCATAATATTTATATGGAACCACAAAAGACCCCAAATAGCCAAAGTGATCTTGAGACAGAAGAATAAAGTTGGAGGAATCACACTGCCTGATACCAAACTGTGTACCACAAGGCTGCAATGATGAAAAGGGCATGCTGTTGGCATAAAAACAAAACGTAAACCAATGGAACAGAATAGAGAGCCCGGAAATGAGCTCATGCCTATATGGCCAATTAATTTATGACAGAGGAGGCCAAAAAATACAACGGGATAAAAACAGTCTCTTCAGTAAATGGTGCTGGGAAAACTGGACAGATACACACGAAAGGGTAAAGCTTGATGACTCTCTGATACCGCATACAAGAATAAACTCAAGATGGATTAAAGACTTAGATGGAAGACCCAAAACTTCGACATCACTTTGAGGAATATTTTTAAAATATGTCTCCTCAGGCAAAAGAAACAAACAAAATAAACAAATGGGATTACATGAAACTCAAAAGATTTTTCATAGCAAAGGAAACTAGCAACAAAACAAAAAGACAACTGAATGGGATAATATATTTGCCAATGAAACATCAGATAAGGGGTTAATATCCAAAACACATAAGGAATTTATACAACTTTACACCAAAGTAAAAACCCCAACAATAACAATCCAAATAAAAAATTGGCAGAGGATCTAAATAGACACTTCTCTAAAGAGGACATACAGATGGTCAATAGACATATGAAAAGATGCTCAACATCACTAATCATCAGAGAAATGCAAATTAAAACCACAATGAGATACTATCTCACACCTGTGAGAATGGCTGTCATCCATAAATCAACACACAAGTGATGGTGAGGATGTGGAGAAAGGCGAACCCTTGTGCACTGCTGGTACAACTGTAAATTGATGCAGCCCTTAGGAAAAGCAGTTTGGAGCTTCCTCAAAAAGTGAGAAGTAGAACTACCATATTACCCACTAATTGTACTTCCAGGCATTTTATCTGAAGAAATCCCAAACACTAATACAAAAAGATGTATGCACCTCCACGTTCATTGCAGCCTTATCTACAACAGCCAAGATACGGAAGCAGCCTAAGTGTCCCTCAACAGATACATGGATGATATAGAAGTGGTATGTATATAAAATGGACTATTATTTGGGCATAAAATAAAATGAAAACTTGCCATTGGCGACAGCATAGATGGACCTAGAGGATATTAGTGAAATAAGTCAGATAAAGAAAGACAAATAAATACCTTAGGATTTCACTTATATGTGGAATCTAAAGAACAAAATAAATGGCCAAACAAAACAGAAACAGACTCATAGATGCAGAGAACAAATTTATGGTTGACAGCTAAGAGGGGGGTGTGTGGCTGGGTGAAAATGGGAAGGGGTTAAGAGGTACAAATCGGCAGCTATAAAATTAGTGAAGGAGATGTTAAGTGCATCATATAATATATAGTCAATAATATTTTAATAAATAGGCATGGTGTCGGATGGGTACTAGACTTGTTGGGGTGATCACTTTGTAAGACACATAAATGTCTAATCATGATGTTGTACACCTAACACTAACATAATAGTGTATGTCAACGGTAATTGAAATTTTTAAAATTATTTTAAAGAATTTCAAGGAAGGAAAAAAGGAGAGCTACCTATGAATTAAAAGATATAACCACCAAATGCAATTGGGGGTGTCTTATTAACATTATACTTCAATTCAATTATTTAAAAATCAAGCAGCCAGGGAAATTTAAACATAATATCAGTACATTGTTAATTCACATCAACATAACATTGTGACCATGATTAGTACTCTCCTGGTGGGTCTTGTTTTCCCTCTTAATCCACATGAAACTGTGATAGTTATGGTGCATCGTTGATGCTATTTTTCCCTTCACATTAAAGTATAATTGAAATTGTACTGCAATTAGAATGAAAAGATACCTGCAAATTAGGGCATAAACCCATATTTTTATGAGTTTTGTGATGCTTACAAGAGGTAGACCTTTATTTATTAAAGCAGTGTTCATTATTGCTAAAGTATTAGTAAAATAACTACTAACCACAGAGTATACAGTGCAAGTCAAAATTTATTAAGTGCTTACTTGACTTCAGGTAACACTTCAAGTCTATTCCATGTATTAACTATTTAATCTTGGCAGAAATTCTGTAAGAGAAGTTCTGCAATTACTTACACGTCACAGTTGAGGAATCCGAAGCAGTGTTGTTGAACAAGCTGCCTTGAGGTACTGCAGCCAGGAATTAACACAACTTGGATTTGAACCCAAACACCTTGAGTCC
The DNA here is from genome assembly GCA_004027475.1 of Anoura caudifer. Taxonomy (NCBI): domain Eukaryota; kingdom Metazoa; phylum Chordata; class Mammalia; order Chiroptera; family Phyllostomidae; genus Anoura; species Anoura caudifer. The sequence goes on from PVKU01008335.1 coordinate 41,868, forward strand.
AGGTTCCATTTACTTATCCTCTGGGTTTCTCATGGTGATTAAAGGAATACTTATCACCAGTCGCTAATATTACACATTCTGTCAATATTATAATGTTTTATCATTAAAGACAGAGGAGTTGTAAGAGGGTCTTTTCCTAAATCCTTCCTGTCCCCCAGGCTCCCACCCCACTGCCACCTTCCTGGTGGCCTTTGCATCCTCCTGCCCCTGATCACCATGGGTGGGCAGGCCTGCTCCTGTGCACTTTGGAAATGCTGGGTTGTTTACTTAGAAGTTGGTGAGTCTGGTAGGAATGCAGAATCCTTCACTGTGGTGTCTTACCATGTGTTTGTAAGGGGTCAGAACTCTGCTCTGGTGGAGGGTGGGGATCTTGAGTGTGTGTGCAGTGGGGCTGCATTATTTGTCACTTTGAGACTTGGCTGGAGGCCAAGTGGCATCTTGAATACCTAAACACCGGGGGTCTCATGCATCCTCTTTCCCTCCTCTTAATCGTTACTGCTTTATTCCAGGGCCAGGCCCTATCTACCAGAAAAGGCAGCTCTAAGAGGTCCCACCCTCAGGGTAACCTGCCACTCCTCCTGAAACCCATCTCCCTGTGAGAAGAGAAGATTTTCCATCCTGCTCTGACTGAGAGAATATGCAGAGTGCCCAGAGGCTGACAGGTCCTGGTTAACACCAACACTCCAGCCCCCTGCCCCGTACTCCTGGGTGCCAAATCATTTCCTCTTTCCTCCACAGAGGATCAACTCTCTTGGGAGAAATTTGAACTTACTTACACAAGAAATGAAGAAAAATATCATAATGGCATTCATGAGTGGATATTTTCAGCAAAACATAACTCACCCAGGATGAGATCACATGCTCCCAGCCCTTTGCCTTCTCTGACCCCCCTGTACAAAACCCTCAGTTTTGGCCAAGAGACCAGAACACAGTAATTGTCTCACCTGAGGAACTCAGGACATGGTGCTCCCAGGACTGCCCTGCCATGGCTGATTTGGGTCTCCGCCCAGGGTATCCTGAGGCTGGACTCACTTAAACCACAGTGTTCACACGGTGTGCTGACCTTCCAAGTTTGACTTGTGTCCTCATGATGAGCAGCTCTGACTAACAGTAAATCAAAACTGAATAGAAGTCACATGAAATATGGAGGGGAAAGAAGGCATCCTGACATCTACAGGATGAAAGGTCATTCTAACATGAGTGACCCACCATCAGGCCCAGGACCTGCTGCTTCCTCTCTGCCACTGTGGCTCCCTCCCCCCCTCCCTCTTCTCTTCTTCTCTCTCTCTCCCCTGTAGTGTGTTTTCTCTCTGTCTTTGCACTTTATTCCCATTTGATGAGCCTCCCGATCTTCCCTGTGCTCTAGCCTTTCTACCTGCTTCCGCTTTCTACTGTTTGCCCCACCTGCAGTCTTTTTGTTCCCTCCCGCTGCTCCGTGCTCCTTCTCTCTGCTCACAGGACTCTCTTCCAGTCCCTCATCTCCTGCTGTCCTTTTTCCCTATTGCCCACCCCGGACAGGGCACATAATACGGCGTGCTAATCTTTGTCTGCTTGCTGCACCCTCCAGAGAGACGTCTGTAGAGATCGTTGTCACTGCTTCCTCACCCTCATACAATCGTACAGCTAAGACTGCTCCTGCCCTGTGTTCTCGGAGGATAGTTTACCCAACCAAGCACCTGTACACACTCTGCAAAGTCATGTTTCCGTAACTCAGATAAGGCCCTCACAGATGCCATGCCAACCTCCTCAAATCTATCGACATGTAGGTTTTGTGTTCACCTTCTGGATCCGGATTCTGGTGAGGGGAGTACTATGACTTGTCAAACCTGATGGAGCTGAGTCCTTAAGAAACACATACACTTCTCCATGGAGCTTTTTTTGTTTTTAATTGATAAATGTGACAGTCTCATGGACCAGAGTAAGAACTTTTATCTTCATCTTATGTGCAATAGGAAGAAATCAATGTGTTTGGTTAGTGAGGGCAAAGCTGGACACCTTTCCCCTCTTCAGTCCCCTTGCCCCTACCCCTCAATAGTCTATAGTATCGACCATGACATTCATGGGAAAGCCTTTTGAAACTGGCAGGGTATCTATACATGGGAAGAAACCCTCAGGTAGTAAGTGTTAGGAAATGTCATTCTTAGGAATCCTCATCCCAAACGTTGGACTGAAAATTCAAAAAGAAAGGAGTCCCCACTGCAGAGACTGTGTACTTGAACCCCACAGCATCACCCATTGTCCAGGCTCATTTCCTCTGCATTGGATCTTTCTGAAAAGGTGAATTTCCTTCTCTGCCTAATCTCAGGATCCTCACTGCCCCTAGCAGAGAGTTGGAAGTAGTAAGTCATTGTGTAAAATTATTGCGAAAGTCTGCACTGGGCCCAGGTTTGTTGTTCACAACAAAGGTAAAACAGGGAGAAAATCCACTGAAGAACAAAGTTTGGACTGAGGATAAAGTGAAATTCATATTTAAGAACATCGTTGTTCAACTTACAGATGGAAAAGGAGAAACACTAAATAGAAAAGAGAAAAAATAGGCGCCGCACTACTGGGAATAAAGAGGGGGCGTGCAGGATGGTGGAATGATGAAAACACTGAGTGCTCAGGAAAGCCGTTGCCTGCAGCTTTGTCAACTGAGGTAAGACCACCTTTCCTCCAGGCGAGCATCACATGTAACCTTCCCTTCAATGACATTAAGCCTACGGTTGTAAGTATTTGGGCGAAGGTTGACGCCATTGGTAAATGAAGGCCCAGGGTAATTAGTTTACCCTCTGATCGGAACAGCAGGACGTCATTTACTCCACTATTACAGCTCTCGTGTATGTGCATCAGACATGACCTGCTGACAACATTTTCGCACTTGAATTTGTGGAGAAAAATGGTGTAAAAATAGACTATGTTGCACACATTCTAAAAATTAGTTTTAAACAAGCATGCCAAAAGTACACTTTTGTATGCTGTATATTGGAATTGAAAAAATAAGTAAATAAATTACATAAAATAGATGTCAGATGTATTATTGTCAGAGAAAAAGCAACAGATAATCAAGTACTGAGGCCTAGGATAAATCCTGTATTACTGCATAACTGAAGGTAGTATGAACTCCCGCTCATTTTAATATATATTGAGAGAGATAGAGGCATAGTTACAATTCAGGTATATACTTGAATTAGTAAACACATACATGTCTCCTAGCTCTGTCTATTGAGAGGGCCTGGAAGCAGTCACACCCTAGTAGCAATGAATGACCTGGAGCCCAGATATGGATTTCTAAATTCCATTGTCCAATTAAAAAAAAATGAGGGCACGGTCCATGGAGAACAGAAAGAGAAATATAGAGGCTTTCCAGTGGAGAAGCCTGGCAGACACCACGTGAACCCGCAAGGAATGCTGACGCCACCAGCCATGTGGTGTCAGCCCCACGCTGTAGCGACGTGGGGCAGTGAGAAAGGAACGCACTTCCTCTTTGTGGTATTCTCCCCCAAAATTGATAGTCGCAGTCTCATTATGCAAAACACCAGACAAACCCAAATTGAGGAACGTCTACAGAACACCTGTCCAGAATTCTTAAATATTGCCACGTTGTCGAAAACAAAGCTAAGTGAAGTAGCTGTCACAGCGCAGGGAAGATGCAGGAGTGAGGATGACTAGTTTTCTGCAGTGTCCTGGATTGGACTCTGGCACAGAGAAAAGGCAACGCTGTAGAAATCTGAATAGAGTGCCATTTAGTTAATAGCATTGTCCTCATTCAATTTCTTAGTTTTCACAAACATCCCATAGAGACACAAGATGTTATCATTAGGCCCAGTTAGGGGAAGGGAATACAGATGCTCCTTAACTTACAAAAGGGTTATAATATAAGTTGAAAATGCGTTTAATACACCTAACCTGCTGAACATCTTAGCTTCTCCTAGCCTTCCTTAAACTTGCTCAGAACACTTACATTAGCCTACAGTCGGGCAACATCAGTTAATACAAGGAGTACACGCCAGCATATGGGTTGTTTGCCCTCAGGATCACGTGGCTGACTGAGAGCTGTGCTTTGCTGCTACTGCCCAGCATCACGACAGAACATCACGTCACATGCTGCTACCCAGGAAAAGATCAACATTCAAAATGCGAAGTGCGGTTTCTACCGAAAGCCTCGTGTTTTTGTGGCATCACAATGTCAAAAGCCTAAGTCGAACCATTGTAATTCAGGGACCATCAGTACATGACTTCTCTGTGCCATCTTGGTACCAATTGGTTTAAATCCAAACTTAAAAACATAATTAATAAAATAAAGAGAGAAGAGACTGTTTTTGAAAGGACTAGAGAATTTGATTATATTCAAAGGAAAACTTCAATTTCCCAAAACATTCATTGTCCAGACCTCACTTTAACTATAAAGTTGTAAATCCTCTACAATTCCAATCTATGTCAGCATCTTATACTTTTATTGTTTATGGTATTTTATTTTTGGAAAGATGTTTTATTTTAAAGTAGTCAAATTTGTTGATATTTTCCTTCATATTTTGTGTTTTTGTGAATTGATGTCCTAAAAGTATTCCCTTTTGCGTTCTTATTAAAGTTTTATATTTTATTCTCAGGACTTTAATATGACAAGAAATGCTTTTTATATTTCCACAGGGGCCTTGATTTTGTGGGAAGAAGGAGTCTTCTTTCTCCCTCATCCAGTGATTTTTGGCTCTGCAAGTCATCTGGGGAAGGTCTAGGGCATGTCAGGTAGAGTCTGTTCCTAGTCTTCTGGGATTTACCCTTTTGTGTGGGCCCAGGACCCTTGCTTTTTGGTAGGATGAGGAAATGCAGGAATTGTGGAATGAGAAGGATTAGGGTCAGGCATGCTGTTGCTGGATGAATAGAAAGAAAATATAATTGAAGAACCGTGGTAATAAAGGAAATCGGTCACAGATTGTCAGCTTGGGATTTGTTTATTTTTGTAAATTTTATAGATGCGTACACTGCTTGCAGAAAGTAAACAACACTTAAGTGCACAGCTCAATGAATGTGTACAAAACTCAGTTCTGTTAACATTAGCCAGATGAAGAACCAGAATATTAAAACTCTAATACAAAACCATAGGAGTAGTCATTGAAGAAGTTGTTGGAGCCGAGGTTTGGTAGTTCTAGATGTTGGCCCACCCACAGTGACCAGATGTGGAGGGGACACACACGGAGGATAAGGAGTAGTTCCCTTCCCAGGTATGATAGTCGCAGTCCCTTTGCTTCCACACACACTGTGTGACCTCGGGACTGGGGCAGCCAAGTGAGCAGAGGAGGCAGGGTTGAACCTAGAGGTGGAGGAAGATACAGGACTCGTTGCTATTTTCTCCCCACCTGTTGTTCACAACCCCCATTCTAAAAAAACCAAGGGTGACGGGGGTCTTAATACAGGGAGAAGCTGGAAGGAACAGTGAGAGGGGACAGGGAACAGTAAAGAAAACTGGGAGGAGGCGAGGGTCGTCCAGAGAGGGAGATGACAAAGGCGAGGCTCCGGGAACAAGGAAGTGAGGCAAGGCCGAGAGCCTGGGCTCTCGAGAAAACATTCTCAGGAGGCTACTCACTTGACATTTGCAACTTGTTTTGTATGCTGCCTCGAAACCTATTTTTTGCTCTTTGGTGAGCTTTTGCCAGGGATATACCAGATGGCATTTTGTGAAGTTCACTCTTCCCACCCTCAGGAAACCTGCAGTGATCAGAGAGCAGGGCCTGAGAGTCAGCGCAGAAAGCATGGGTGGCCCCCGGGAAGGACATGCTGCAGCCCTTAGGTAGTCAGTCCCAGAGAGTCTGGAAACCTGGAGGCTTGTACAGTCAGCCATGGAGCATGGTCTAGCATTTTCCTAGGAAGTGTCTGTCAGATTATGGAAAATTGGCCCTCGGTCCTCCCTGGACTAGAGTTGCAGGAGTAGAGCGGCCCTTTCGGAGGAAGGTGGCAAGGTTAAGCAGCTGCATGTGGATAGGGGTGCTCACCTGCAATGAGTATTTGTGATTGCGGAGCAGTGTTCAGCTCAAAACCACAGTCACTCCGATGCTTAGGTGTGTAGATTTCATGGATTTCTGGGATGCTCCTGGGAGCTTTGAGTATCTGTGATGAGAGGGAAAGAGAGGCTAAGACCTTAGGTTCTCCTAGTAGTTGCTAGGCTCCAGGAACCATCCCACTCCCTCAGCCCAAGCAGATAGGAAAGTCCGGGGTTTTGAAGGAAGGACTTAGGAAGAAAGGGGGCGCTGGGTTCACCTTAGTGACCTGGACTCTGAAACTTCGCTCCAGCACAGTGTTCTTTCCTGGTCCCAGTATATCAGCCACTAGGACTGAGAGAAGGAAGAAACGGGTCAGGGGCCCATAGGCTCATCGGTTTAAGTTTTTTCCATCCTAAGTCTATCGGAGACGTTCAGATCAAAAGAGCTCCCGAGCTCTGCATGCCTCCACCCCACGGAGACGCCTTCGTGAAGACTTCCCTGTGTTTCCCTAGACTCACCAACGTCTGAGTTGCAGTAATATGCCTGAGGGTGCTGGAGCTTACACTGACAAGCGCTGCAAGGTGCTGACAGAGCCAGGAGCAAGGGAAAGGCCAGCAGAAGGGAGGGATCCATGGTGGGCTCTGGGGAACACAGGGCCTGTGTTAAATAAATCACAGGCTTTTCCTAGCCCAGCTCCCCCTCCACCTACAGACAGAAACTGAGCTGGCTTTGGAGGACTGTCTACCTTTCCTAATGTCTAGAGACCCAGAAAGACGGAGTGCAGAGCCCATGACCTTGTGGGCCACATGCACGAAGTCTGTGCCCCATGTCTCAAACGTCTTACCTCTGTCAGGCCAAGCCAAGGGAACTGCAGCTTCTACAGGACACCCAGCACCACAAAAGATAAATAGCCTTTCGAATTCCCCCCCCCCCCGGGGCTATTCATCAGGGGGGTAACTCTGATTACTGTGTGTACCAGTCACTTGGAATCATTCCTCTCTCATCTGCATTTTCTTCTCATCTTTCAAGCATATCAACCAGGCAGGTGTGGTCCGATTAATGGGTGCCCTTGTCACTTGGAATTTTTCTCTGTGTGATTATTCAAGGAGTCACCAGTTCCACATCTTCCTGAACAATAGTGTGGGCTCAACTGTGCCTCCCTAAAATGTACAGGTTGAAGACCTAACCCCCTGTCCCTCAGAATGTGACTGTTCAGAGACAGGGTCTTTAAAGAGGGAATTAAGGTAAAATGAGCCCATTAGGTTGGATTCTAATCCAATATGACTGATGTCTTTATACAGAGGAGCTCAGCACACAGACAACCAAAGAGGGAAGCCCATGTGAAGACACAAGGAGAAGATGGGTATTTTTGAACTAAGGAGATACTCAGAAAAAAACCATCTTTATCCTGGACTTCTCCAGACTGTAAGGAAATAAATTTTCTCTTGTTCAAACCATCCAGTCTGTGGTACATTGTTACATCAGCCCTAGAAAACTAATAGACGCCTTAGTTTTATTTTTAAAATAATATATTTGGGGCCTTTATACAATTTAAATTCACATTAGGAATTTAAGAAAGCAAAATCACCTCCAATACCAAATTTACCAAACAAGAGTTATTCAGTCACCCAACTTCTAACCCTGCCCCCTACCTCTCTCCCTGCCCTCCCCCTCGCAGGCTTCCATTTCTTATATTGTGTTTTATCCTCCCATTGCTTTTTTAATTGAAAACTCTGCAAGCACATTCAATCGCTCTCTTATAGGAAATCGCAGCACACCATATACCTAATTTGTGTTGCCTTGCCCTGTTCATTTAACAGCACATCCTAAGATGACATTGCCACGGCATATGTTCCTTATTCTTCGGTCAGCTGCGCAGGCTCCATGTTGTGCCTGGATTATTCAATCAGGCCCTAGTTACTAGTTCTCTCACTGGTTCGCCGCTGTTTGCTCTTACAAATAGTTCTTCAATGACTGGACATACGAATACCTCTTTTCCTATATTTGAAAATGTGATTTTAGAAATGGTTTCTAGAAATAGGATAGGGTTTAGGACCATTTGCATTTTTTTCTGTGACTTGTCCATGTCTCATCCTATTTGTTTTTATAGGGTTGATCGACTTTTTCTTTATTTTTAGGAACTACATATTAAACATATGAACTCTTCACAGTATGCTTGCAAATACTTTCCTCATATAACATTTTACTCCATTTGAGTCAAAAAAATCATTTAATATAACCAGATTAACAATGTCTTGATTAACTGTTTCTAGAGTTTTAGTCATAGTTAGCAAAGGTTTCCTTTACTAACAGAAATTAGAGGATTTTACCCATGATTTCCTCCATGATTTGCACAATTTCACTTTCTATATTTAGATCCCTAACCCATTTGGAATTTCTCCTAGTATCAGTGTGATTCATTGACACAATTTTATCTCTGTCCTCATGTATATCCAATTAACCCCACACCTCTATTACAAAGATATTTTTCCATACTTGGATGTCGCCTTTATCATATACTGAATTTCCTTATTCATTTGAGACTGTATAATGATATTCTATTCAATTAGTCTATGTATTCATTCCTTCAACAATACCATATTGTGGGGAGGGGTTGGGGGCTGGATTGGGAGGGTGGAGGGATTTAGCAAAAAAAGAAATAAAGTGAAAAAACTCACAGGCACAGACAACAGTGTGGTGATTGCCAGGGCAGGGGGAGAGGTGGAGGAGGGTGTGGGGGATAAATGGTGATGGAAGGAGACTTGACCTAAGGTGGTGTACACACAATACAGTGAACAGATGATGTGTTGTGGAATTGTGCACCTTAAACCTACATCCTTTTGTTAACCTGTGTCACCCCAATAAACTCAATAGAAAAGAAAAGAAACATTATTGAATATGCTCTAGGTGTTTTAATATTTTCTAGAGAAGAATTTTGCCTTTTGCAGTTTTTGCTTTCTCCAACTGCTAGACATGGCTCCAGTATTTCGTCTCAGGGCCCCTTTCCATCTTCAAAGCCAGCCATGGCTGGCTAGCCAAGCCTTACACCACACCTACCTCTTCTATTGTACATTTAAGGATCTTTGTGATTGCGCTGGCTCCACTCTGATAAGCCGGGATAATCTCTTCATTTTTAAGTTGGCTGATTAGCAAACCTAATTCCATCTGCAACTTTAATCCTCCTTGTCATTTAACATAACATTTATAGATCCCAAGGATAAGGCTGTGGTTATCTTTGGAGGGGCATTATTTATTTTAACTACTGTGGGGGTAGATACACACACACACACACACACACACACCATTCTTCCCATGCAGGGACACGGAAACGGGGCTCCGCCAGACGCACTGTGTCCCTCACTCTCTGTGAGGCTCTTTACTGGAATGCTGACTCCAGGCAGATGGAGCCACAGTGCTGTACTTCGAGCAATGGATAATCAGTTAGGCGAGATTGTTTCATTTTTCAACTTTAGTGCATGAAATATTCACTATTTTCTCTCAGTCTGACTTGTTTTTTCCTCGCAGTATGTTTTGAATGAAATAAAAGTATTTTCTTTTAATTAAGTAAAAGTTATTTTTTAAACCATTCGTTCTTTTTTTGTCTAGCATAAGAATTCTTTACTTATGCCAAGCTTGCAAAAATGTTCTGTTTTTCTCCAGAAGTTGTAGGCATAAACTTTTACACGTAGTCTATGATCCATTTCAAGTTAATTTTTGTGTATAGTCTGGGGACAGAATCCAAGTTAATTATTTTCTATGTATGTAACACAAATTGTTCTGGCATAATTTCTTGAAAAGACCCATTTTCATTTTATTATCTTGGCCTCTTTGTTGAGAATTAACTCACTCTACATATTTGAGTTTGGTTCTGGATATTTTCTTCCATTATCTATATATCTATTCTCATGATAATACCAAATTTTGTTATTATAGCTTTGTGATATGCTTCAAATTTGGTAATGTAATTCCTTCAAATGTATTCTTTTCCAGAGCAATCTTGACTGTTTCCATTACATGCATTTGCGATACTGCTCATCGATATCTAGACAGATGCACAATGGGCTTTTGACTAGTATTTATTTGAGTCTAGAGATGATTTTAAGGAAAATCGACACGAATAGGGTTTTCCAGTCCATGAGCATTTTGTGCCTTTCTACGTATTGTATATACCATTTTAGAGTTCTCTCTGCAATGTTTGGTATATACACTGTTGTGAGTCTGGCACGTATTTTGTTAAATTTGTTCATGCTATTCCTTATTTTTATGCTACTGTAGTAGGTATTAGTTTTTAATTTCAATTTGTAATTGTTCCTGTCATACAGAAATGTAAGTGAATTTTGTACATTGTTCTTGTCCCCATAACCTGGCTAAATTAACTTGTTGGTTATAATGGCTTTTCTTTAGATTTCTTAAGACACTTTACATACAAGATTATGTCATCTGTGAATAAAGACAGCTTTTCTTCTTCCATTCCAATCACTCGACTTTTACTCCTTTGAATGGCCTTCGGTATGGACTAAAACTGTTGTTATAAGGAAGAATAAAGGGACGAAAGCATGAATCCTTTCCCCGTTGCTGATGTGCAGGAGAAATCATTCAGTCTTTCACAGTTAAGTGTGATGTTGGTTGTGGAGGGTTATTGTACATTATTTAACAGATTCATAGTGGTCTCTTCTTACCAAGTATGATTGTTCAATTTTGCCAGATGTTTCTTTCTGCACCAGTTACATAATTAAACAGGTTTTCTTTAACAATTTGTTCAGTGGATATAATAATTTACATTATTTGATTTTCCTAGAAGTAAATTAATTTTGCTTTTGGTGCCAAAATGCCAATCAGTCATGTACAGCTGGATTTTATTGGCTAATATTTTCTTGTGCAATTTGTGCATTATGTTCATGAAGAATGTTAATGTGAGAGGCAATTTTTTTTTGTATTTTTTTTGATTTTATTGTCAGGATAAATTTGCACAGGTAAAATACTTTAGAAAAGATTTATTTATATTCTATTTTCTTGAAGAGTTTATGAATGAATGTGTTATTTTTTCCTTAAATGTTAGAATTAACCAATGAAATTTATTTAGATTGCAAGAAAAATTCATTATACAAAGTCAATTTCTTTAATTGTTACAGAGCTATTGAAATTTTCTATTTATTCCTGCATATATTTTAGAAATTTTTATGTATTGCAATTCACCTAAGCTTTCAAACTTATCACCATAAAGTTCTTTATAATTACTCTTTTATTCTACTTTTTTGTATGTAAGATGTATGCGACAATGTTGTTTTCATTCTTCCAGATAATGGTAATCTGCACATTTTCTCATTGTTCCTTCATTAATATAAATACTGGGTTGTCAATGTGATTGACCTTTTCAAAAAACAACCTTTTGGTTTAACTGATATTCTCTACTTTTCTATTGATTTTTCACTCATATTTATTTCCTTTCTTCTCTTGAGTTTTAGTATAATATGAACTTCTTTTCCAACATCTGCAGGTAGAAGCTTAGGTTGTTGATATTAGATGTTCCCTCTTTTTCTAATATAAGCACATTAAACAGTAAATTACACTCTAGGCTCTCTTCCAGCTCTACTGCACACATTTTAAAATGTTTTGGTTTAATTTTTATTCAACTCAAAATATATTCTAATTTCCTCTGTGATTTCTTCATTGGCCCATGGATTACTTTGAAAGTGTGTTGTTTAATTTCTAAATATCTGGAAATTTCCAAATACCTTCCCTTATCAGTTGAATCTTCTGTTATCAGAGAACACAGTCTGTACGAGTTGAATCCTTTTAAATAATTAAAATTTACTTAATGTCCCACCATATTATCTGTATTGGAGAATGTTTCATTTGCAATTACAAAAACTTAGTGTTCTGCTATTGTTTGGTGAAAGGATCTATTATTATCCAATAGGTCATGTTGGTTGATGGTGTTATTCATGCCTTCTAAATACTCAGTAATTTCAATTTATGTATAAGGTACTAAAGGGGGAAGCTAAAATATCTAATATATATAATTCATTTACTCTTATAGAATATAATTAATCAAAATCACATTGGTAGTTTGAACTTGGTGATGGGTTGATAAAAGTATTCATATCATGGAAACTGGCAAATATGAATAATCAGGGTTGTTCATTTCCACAAGTATTGGCTATTAACTATTTAATACCACAGCACTGAACAATTCCTACAAAAGGAACATGGGAGCCCACTTTGGATCTTCCCAACTCACCCAGAAACAGTGCCCCTTCTTGCTTGGCCTGTGTGTATGTAGAAGACCTATTGAATGGAATGGGGACAAGGCCTTAGATAGCAGGGGAGAGAAGAGTACATGGACAGGAATTTACTGAGCTCTCACTATGTTGACAACCAGTGACATTAACAATAATAGGGGAAGGGTAGCTTTTTGCTTCTCCAACTCTCTAGCACCTTTCTGTTCCCATTATGGCAATGCACAATTGACCAGTGTTTTAAGTATTATTCCTGACTCACTTGGTCCTTGCATCACAAGATCCTTGGTCCTGGATCATCTCATAGGCAGGGCAAGTATTAATCTGACCGTGGTCTATCATTACTTGTCCTCATCTACCATGAATCCTGCAGCAAAGAAGGACAGAGACATGTGTTATACTGGTTGGGCAATACACACCAACTTGTCACTGTAGCCCATAATATTTTATCTGCTAGTTTGGGTATCAAGAACTAGTCTTCACCGTGAAATTGCTTTATAATAAGTGCCTGTTTTTCATTCAGTGCTTTTTCTAAAATGTTAGAATGCTGTGCAAAATGATTTTTCAGCTGTTACAGGGGGAAATCCCTTTGATATTGATTGATATAGAGCAAAATTAAATTTCTGTTAATATTAGGTAAAGCTGGTTTTGAACTTCTAAACTCTACTTTGACTGGAAAACTCAGAATTTGACCATTTTGCTATGTTTTACCTAAAGAAGAGTAATTAATCTGAGTAAAAGGAAGTGCCAATTAACATGGTAAAAAATGGAGAGTTTATGATGTTTAAGTTGGAGTGACCGAGAACGTTTGGTAGTATGACTAAAACAAAACTGTGAGAGAGATGAGAAAGAAAGGTTTGAGTTTATTTTTAATCTTTGTTCTTATATTTGCTTCATTGACCATAAGAATAGTGTCCAGTGATTCAAGTGTTACTTATGGAGTGTCCAATATAAGCCAGGCCCTGAGGAAACAGGACAAAGACAGTCTTTCCCTTAAGGACTCCAAGTTAATAAACAGAAGGCGTATTGGTGGTGGGAGGTAGGAAGCATATCACAGCAGTGTGGTGAGTGCATTAGGACACATAGGTACACTTTATACAGTCTTGGGGGTGGGAGAGAACACAAGAGAATTTATCCTAAGCTTGAAATTCAGAGAAATATGCAAAGAGTAGTAATTAATAGTTCATCACTATGTTTTGGAGGAATCTGCTCTAGAATGGTAGATATAATTGACCAAGTTGGTAACAAGGAACCAATATTCCAAGTAGACATTGTACATATCTATTCAAATATTTTTAAAAAGTAAAAATTTAAGATCTTGTTTCTTTATAAAAGTTATTTTTTTTATATTCTGAGACATGAAAGGGAAATTAAAGACATAGGAGGTAAAAAAGATTTTGTGGGTCAAAAGATAATAGGGACACCATGACCCTAAGAACCAAGAACAAGCTTAAATAAGTACTGAGAATAATTAACATCTAAAACTTAGAAATAAAGCAAAAGAAGACAGCATGTCCTTCCAAAGCCATACTAGGTCATTGTTAAAAGGTCTCATCCAAGGATTACTTAACTGAGAGAATACATCTGTATTTAATTTTGTTCTTTATTATTTGATAGGATCATGGATACTATGATTTTATATGTTAAGTTTTAGATTTCTGATAAACCAGAAATCTAAACTTCAAAGATGTCAGGGAACCTGAAGAGCATTAAGCAGTTCCATAGCTATTAACAAATTCATTTCAGCATTCCTTTGAATGACTGTTTAAATTTATGTTCCTTGAATTCTTCATTGACCCAGGTGTATTACCTGATTGATTCCTTCATTTATTAATAAATTGAATTAAATCATTAGCATGTCCTTACTGTATATTTATATGAAAGTCATGTTTTTAATTTTTTGAAATTGTCCTTCAGCAAAAGTCATTACTTTAGTAGTGAGGTCCAACAGGTAATAGTGATTTTTTCAACATTTTTGATATTAGACAATTCACAGCCCCTCTCTTAATCTGAAAGCCTAACTTGCTACTGATTGACAAACTAGACCAAAAATATGAAATTCCCAAAGATAAAGCCCTACAGATAAAATGGTTCTTGATCACATCAAGATCAAGTCTTACTGTTGAGTGAAAAATCATTATTTGTTTCTAGCAATTTACTAAAAACAAAAGAAATTAATTGTCTCACAGTTCTGGAGGCCAGAAGTTCAAAATGAAGGTGTCAGCATGGCCACAGTCCCTCCAAAGGCCCCAGGGGAGAACCCTTCCTCACCTCCCCAGCTCCTGGTGGTGCCTGGTGTTCCTTGGCTTGTGGCAGCATCGCTCCAATCCCTCCCTCAGTCTTCACCTGGCCTTCCCTCGTCTCTTCCCTAAGTCTTTCTCTTACAAGAACATCAATCATTGGATTTAGGGCCCAGCCTAAATCCTGGATGATCTCATTTTGAATCCTTTTTTAGAAAATTATATTTTATTGATTATGTCTAGCACTACTTTTGTATGTAGACAAAAACAAATTTGAAAGGATAATCAACATGTCTCAGAGCAGGAAAGTATAAAATTATAAAGGACTTTTATTTCCTACTTTATATAATTATATAATTTATGTATTTGAAAATGAGCATATATTAATTAGCTTTAATAAAACATTAAAAAGTCAATTTCATAGTACTTACTCATAATATTAATTATTCCTACAGTAACTATCGCAGTCATCATTGATAATTTATAATGGATTACTCCACTTAAATGGTTTCTTTAATTAAATGAGTATTTAAAGATTGATAATAATACCACTATGACTAGCACCCCTCCACTATCAATTAATTGAACCAATACTGGGTAACATCTATAGGAGATATTTGATATACAAGGTCTGTCTGGAAAAAGTCCAGCCATTGTTAATATAACGAAAATGGTTTGTGTAACATCGGTTAACCTGGCAGCCAAAGAGAGTGCACTAGAATGCACATGTGTGAACAATGATGACTTCACTGTGCTAGTCAGTGGGGGTGGTAAATACCACTGAGTGAGCATGTGTACTGTGTGGCCATCACATTCAAAATGACTGAGTGAGTAGAGCATCAGATCTGCATCAAATTTTGTGTTAAGCTTGAACATTCCTCCACAGAAACTATTCAGATGGCTCAAAAGGCCGAACCTATGGGCAACTCGTAATGGGCAGCTTTATCAGGACAATGTGCCCACTCACGCATCATATCTCATGCAGTGCTTTTTGCCAAAACATCAAACTACCCAGGTGACTCAGCCCTGCTACAGCCCAGATTTGGCACCCTGCAGCCTGTGGCTTTTCCAAAAACTAAAATCACCTTTAAAAGGGATGAGATTTCAGATCATCAACATGATTCAGGAAAATATGATGGGTAGCTGATGGCTATTGAGAGAACTCTATGAGGTCCCAAAGTGCCTACTTTGAAGGGGACTGTGGCATCATTGTCCTGTGTACAATGTTTCTTGTATCTTCAATAAATGTCTCTATTTTTCATATTACATGGCTAAATACCTTCTGGACAGACCTCATACATTATCTTATTTAATCCTCAGCACTCTTTTGGAATGGATATAACAATCCTATTTTAGAGATAAGGTAAACAGAAGCTTAGAAAGATTAAATTAGGTCAAGTCAAATTGGAATTTGCATCTCAGATTTCATGGCCTCCAGTTCTATGCTTTACCCACTGCTCCACACCACCTCTGCTCTACCACACAGTGTTCATATTAAAATGCAAGAACATGAGCAAATTTCCAGAATCCTAGGTCACAACCATCTCATTATTCCTTTGGATAAATTTAACCTGGTCACCCAACTCAGAAGGTGTAAACTGCATGATGATGATGATGATGGTAGTGGGGGGTGTCTGTTTTCACAGGTCTCTGAATCCCAGATCTGTTTCCCTGCAGAAGCAATGAAGCAAATCAGCAGCTTCACTCCTCAAAAATCAGAAAACAAGAAGGGGCACAAAATCATTTCCAAGTCACCTGCTGCCAGTTAATAAGATTTGAATGGATTGTCTAATGTTTCAAAGTACTTCCTTGTGGACAGCTAAGAAATTCATAAAACCAGCCAGGACAGTTATATTGCCTGTAAGTGTAAACAGTTATGACAGAGGAGTAACCACCTACAACCCAGAGAGCCTTTTTAAAAGAGACTGATAAAAGAGAGCGGGAAGGGCCCCTTTGATCATTCGCATGCAAATCCCCAACAGCTGACAGACACTGCTTTGGCTTGTGCCATATTTTCTTTTTAAAATGCATATGAAACAACTAGCTCAGAAGTAGTACTTTCCTTTTGAAGAGTTTCTCTTAAATTGGAAACAATTATGGGAGTTAAGACTCTTCCTGTTTCTAAATAGAAATTTCCTGCGTAACTTTTCCTCTGGAAAATTCCATTAGAAGTAAGAACAACGAAACAATGGAATTAGCTTCTGGATTTTGTTCATCAGATGGTTCAAGTCCCCTCTTCCCTCTCTTCATCTTGTACGTAATCAGAAGAAAGAAGCACAAAACATCAGCACCAGCTGCTTGATTTCTTATTTCTTGGATTTCAGCTGAGACACACCAAATGGTCTCCTGACTCAGCTGAAGGACTGAGAAACTTCCCGTTACCACCTCTCGCCCCTTTTGCTGAATTTTCTGTGACCTATTTCTGCCAGTATAGTGCCTTCCTGGTATCCTTTACTTCTCTGGCCACTGGGATGAGTCATCCGTTGTTGTGGTGGCGGTGGGGGTGGGGGTGGGGGTGGGGGTGGGGCCGGGGGGAGGGGCTTGTTGGTCCTTCAGGCTTCACCGTAGCTCTCTCTCCAATTATCTGGGACAGTGGTACAATTCTGCAGAACGCGGTGGTACTCCCCAGTCGTAGGGACGCAGGAACACCGTTGCTGGAGAGCTCCTCTCCCGGGCTAGGAGGCTACTCCCTTCATGCGCTCAGGTTTTCCAGACACAGCCTCAGCGCTGCCTCCTCCTCTGGCGGACTCGTTCCAGCCAAGGGGCATCACAGAACTTTTGAGAAACTTCATTATCAGACCCACAGAAGAGACTTAATTGTTCTCTATTTTTAATGACTTAGCTTTTGTCTATCTATTTCTTCATTAATTGAACAGATAGTCCTTGGGGCTTCTGGGGGACAGACCAAAGATGAACACAGTCCTTGCCCCCAGGGACCTGCGGGTTTGCTGGGGATGGTGGATACACGAGATAAGAAAGCAGCTTTCGCAGCGCACTGTGAGAATTCTCCTCGAATTCCAATTGTTCTCCACGAGCCTGTCTCTTTCCCCCAAACTCATCTCTCTTAGTCATGGCAGTAGCAGTCCCGAAGTGACTCAGGTCTTGTGCCCTTGGAGTCACCCTTGCCTCTGCCTTCTCCCCCATGCTCAGGTCACCCTTTCCTCTGCTTCTCCCCATGCTCAGTATTAATGACCAAGGCAGCACCCCCAGAACCTGATGAGAACCGCTGGGCCTTCACCTGCACTATCCCTTCAGCCTAAATATTCTTTGGTCTGGTGATATCAAACGACAGGAATCTATTAGGACTAATGGCAAATATGTGGGAAGTTTGCATGGGGCCTATGTGAATTATGCTTATCATTATTATTACTACTATTATTTCAAAAGACAGAAAACCCAATTCAAATTGCCTTAAATAAATGAACTCTACTGGTTAACAGGAGAAAAAGGCAATGGTAGCTGCAGGTGAGGCTTGATCCGGGGCTCCAGTGGTGTGACCAGGATTCACTTTCTCCATTTCTTGCTCCTCTTCTGTGGTGCTGCCTCTAATTTCTTGCAGTCTCGCCCCTGTGATTCCAGGATGGCTCCATCAGCTTCTTTGGATATGTATGTCCCCCTTGTATCCAGAAGGGATTAGAGGAAGTCTAATTCCCAGATGTCTCCACAGAAATCTCACTGACTCAGGCTGGATCCTGCGTCTGCCCCTGAACCAATCACTGGGGCCAGGAGAGGGGTCATTTGGAGTGGCCTGAGGCAACAAAGACTCACGCTGGCCTTGGCAGTGAGGTCGAGACTACTCAAGCAATAGCAGGAAGTGATTTTCCAAAGAAAATTCCGGGTGCTGCAGCCGGTGGGGGTGGGGATGCCAGGGAAGCAATAAACAGATGCTCCTGAAAGGGCTCAGTCGGGGAATGCTTTGATGGCATGATGCAGGTTCGGACAGGAGGATGGCAGCCGTGGGAAGCCAGTGGTATCTTTAGGTAGTCAATTATTTTTGATTCCTTTATCTTAGTTATTGGGTAAAATAGTGATGAAGAGAAAGAAGAGGTCTCAGATGCAGGTAGAATGTTAAAAAATACACAGTACTCCTTTTCAGGAGGGATTAAGGCAGTGCTGTGTCATGGCAAATGAAAAAATTCTAGGTTAAATAAATCTAACAAATGAATGAATACCTGTGTATTATCACGAGTAAAGCATTTCGGGCGTCCATCAAGGAATAGCTGAGTAGTAGAAACAAGCCACTTGCTCACTGTTGTTTGCATTTAACTTACGGACCTTGGATTAAATGAATCAATACTTCCCACAGTCTTTACATGGTAACTGAAAAGGAAAATCTTCCCCAAGAGGAAGATGATGTCAGAAACATTTTACTTATCCACCTTATCACTGCTGCCCCAGAGTAGGGATTTGCAACCGCTGTGCCCCAAGAATTTTTAAAACAGGCAATATCTATGTAGTCAGGGGCACTGACCTCTTTTCCCTTAGATTGCTGAACAAAAAATGACAGCATCAACACAACAATAGCCATCCAGTGTGAATGAATCAAAATTACACCTGTTTTTTGTCAGGTCAGCAAAGAGGACACTATTTGGTGTGCCGCAGAATTTTAGTAATTGGTGTATGTGTGCTATAAGATGAAAAAGGTAGAAAATCACTGTCCTAGAGAATAGGAAATTAGTCAATTGTCTAAGTGTTAAAATTTCTCTATATGTGATTCTTTTAAACGCAGATTTTCAATCTGAAGGACAGTAAAACACCAGAATATTAGAGCTAGCAGGGACCAGCTGGTGTGATTCATGTGCTAGGTGAGAAAACAGGTTGGAAGAGAGAAGTGACAGGCCTGGGCCACCCAGAAAATCAGTGGCTAAGCTATCGGTCTTCAAAGAGCCACTTTGGGACTCGGGCCTCCCTGCAGACCCAGGCCTTCGTTTCCCTTCCTGCCCCCTTTAGGTTGTCAGGTGCACCCCCTGGAAAGTGGGAGCTGAAGAAGATGCCTGGGAGCCAGGGGAGGCGCTGTTTTAGCCACTTTATGAAAGTGTAATTGCTGTACAAAACATGTACATACTTAATGTCTAAAGTTTGATGACTTTGGACATGGTTCCACCCCTGTGACGCCGTGGGTCCACTTATCTGAGGTCCCCGAAATGGTCATGCACCGTCCAGAGTGGTACAATGCCTTCGTAGCTCACATAAAGACTGTTGTCCTCAACAACAACACCACTAGATGGCAGAAAAAATCCACACCTGATAGGTGGCACCTGTTCTGAAATTCTGGCGCTCTGAGTATCTCTGATGAGACTGGCTCGTTTGCCTGCTGAGGAGAGAATTAGGGACCCTTCCTTGTCTCATCGGCACACTCCCGCGTCTCCTCCAAATCTCTGCCTCTCTTGGGAGTCGGTGGTTAATTTCTCCTCCTTTTTCATTAAAACATATTAGGAGGAAAGAATCTACTTTGAAAACTGTTTTATGAAAGGCTAGAGTGACCACTAGGCAGTATTTCATATTTCCTACTAGAATTTTCTGCCTTACAGTAGATATTATTTGACAACCCAAAGTGATGAATCTCTAATGGCTAGGGTGGTATCTAGAATATTTTTGGACAAAGGAGAGTTCATCTGGAATGAAGACAGTGATGGAGGCAGCTAAGCACTTCTAATGATGATGATGATGATGATGATGATGATGATGATAATAAATAGTAGTAATTGCAGCTTGTATTTGTTCATCACTTTTCTTGAGCCAGGCACCATATTAAGCACTTTATATTGACAAATATATTTAATATTTATAATAATCATAAGTACACAGAGGCCCAGAGTTTTAAGCAATTTGCTCATGGTCATATAATTAGAAAAATGTAAGCTAATCTAAAAATTTACTTATACTTCACAGCATTAACAATATAGTGCTTGATATTAACATAGTTAGGGCTTTATGAATTCAGATGAAAAGTAATGGTCCCATTGGCTTGGTGACACATGTAAATCTCCTCATCACTGCACCACTGGTAGGAGCAAGTCTGGAAAACTGTTTTTAACTCTGCTACCTGCGGAAGAATGAGCATAAATCCTTAAGGTAGCATTGTGGCAACATCCAGGCTGACGTGAGCAGAATATTTGAATCCAGGACTGCCCTGTTGGCTCCAGGTCACAGGGCCTGCTTCTGCTTCAGTGCGATGGAGCCGTTGAATCACACATCCCAGCTGCTTCCGGATGCCCGCTCAAGGGTACCCTCCATCTCCTCCAAGGGTAAAACACACTCAGTCTGATGCACTTCTCTGGGGTATAACTTGATGTTTCAGAACTTTGTGCAACATGCCAGCACCCTTGGGACAGGGGAGGGCCGCCAGTGAAGCGGTATCTTGTGCTAGTGTTCTTTGCCTGGAAACAGCCTCTCTACTCGCTGGCCCTTTCTCTAAAACTTGCTGTACTCAGGGTTCTTGGTAGAAAGTAAGAGAGCCCAACTGCAGGCAGCTCATTGAAAAGGCGCTCTAAAACCACTATATGTCCACCACACACAGAATGAACGGCAGCTGGACTCCAGAGGGGATGAAATCAGGAACCAGAAAGATCCTGAGATCTCTCTCTTTGTCCACCTCCTGGCCCCGGTACACTTACTCTCTGTGCATCTCCATTACTTTTATTTCTTATCCCTGAACTTTTCCTGCTTCTTAGTAAATACCTTGGGCACGCACAGCTCCAAAGCCCCCATGTTATATGCTGTGCAACATAAGAAAATCTGACTTTTTGGCCTCAATTTCAAGTCCCTCATAAAAATATATAAATGGGCTCATTCCAGAACAATGTGCAAAGACTTCGGTTTTTCTTTGGCTCAGGCCACAGCATAATTTACAAGTATTTTTGTTTTATTTTTCCATTGTAATGGGGCTGCTTTTGCTCGCTTTTAGATAAGGATGTCTCAGCTTTGCTAATATAACCTGTTAATTTCAAAGGACTTTATAAGTTGGCTGTAATTCACATTCTCAGAATTGGGAAATCTGTGTCTTTTGAGATAGAATAGTTCCTTTTTTAAAAAAACTTTTGTTTTATTTCCTCCCTAAAACATTAGAATGTTATTTTCCCAGGTGCTATGCAGCTCTTTGATAACACCCAGACTGCTATGGTTGTTTTTAATGAACATTATCTCCAGCTGCTCAGCTGTGAGAGGCTTTTTTTTTTCATTTTCGGGGTGACAGGGAGCCTCTTGTAAGAAGTGTGCTGTGGATGTCACAGGCTGAATCACTGATGTCCTCCTGGGTACCAGGGACTCTGTGCTGCAGGGGGTGCTGTCACTCCTCATTTCTCTAAGCAAGTCAGCACATAAAGCTTCCAGCAAAATTGTCAAATGGCCACCATATATGTTTAAACCCCAGCTCCTCTCTGTACTGCCCTCTGCCCCCCGAATGTCCACCCCAGTGGGATGGGAGGTTGATCTGTGGAGCTGGTCTGGTTGCCTAAGAACTGACAAATGGGACCCAAAGCTGAGGAAAAAGGGGCCTAGTAGACTAAGCTGTATTCAGATCCCAGGTCCTCACTGCCGTCTCCACGCTGGTCTCCCTGCCTGCCAAGCCTGTGTAAACAGAGGATTGAGAAGAGGGGTGGAGAGATGCTGTGGCTCTTCCCCTTGTGATTTTCCGCTCACCCTTCAGCCTTTTAGAGATTCTCCAAGACCATTCTTCATGAAGTAGAGAGGCTTCAAGAAGACAGATGGGCAACCTCTTTCCCTGGCTGGATTATGTCTGCTCATACAGGAAACTGGCTTGAAGAGTAGGAAGGAGAACTTTAGACAAGCAACAGGAAGGAAGGAAAATAGAGTGCAATGTGCCCCCAGGAATTTTGGAAGGTCAAGGTCGTGAGAGTGTTCCATGGGGGAAGAAGAATCTACTGGAGAATAAGCTGGTCTTGAGTATCCTTGCTGGTTTTACCTTATAATCCAGTTATTATAAATTCTTTTTCATACCATAAACAAAAACCCATTCCAAGTGGATTGCAGATCTACATATGAGAAATAAAACCACAATTATTCCAGAACATAATTTAAGAGGAAACCTGAATGTCTAGGTGGCTGGCATCAATCATACACGCAGTGGCAATGCTTCACGGTGTGGGTCGTTGTACAGAGTTCATTTCCTGCTCCTCAGTCCTGGGAGGTAAAAGCAACTCCCCACTTCCGAACCTCCGAAAAGTAAAATTCCACCTCTAACTGGCTGTTGGCTTTGCAGCCTGGTGAGTCTGTGATGAGAAGTCTGATTGGTGTTTTTATCTGGTCTCATCTCAACCCACAAGTTGAATGCAATGATTTCTGCAGTAAAAATTAGGGCTCTCTTCAACAGAAGTGGTAGATATTCTCAACTTAGGAGGAAAAAAATCTAATATTCATTAAACACCTATCCTAAGCCAGCTCATTTATACGCATTACCTTGTTCAATCTTTACAGCAGTTCTATGAGGCAAATATAATTACGCCCATTTTAATAGTTGATAAGTCCGATTGTGAGAGAAGTTAAACGCCCCCTGCCTGATGTCACAAAGCCAGCAACTGGAAGAGCCAGCACTGGGGTCCAGACAGCCATCTTTACTGACTGTCCACAAAGCAAAAGGCGTAGAGGTTATTTGGCTTAGACATTTTTCAGAACATACGCTCCCCACAACTGGCCTCCACTACTGGACAATCTCAGTTTTCCCTCCAGTTAACCACGGGGCTTCCATGCTCATCTTTCCAGCTGCCATCCAAAGGGTTATTTTCCAATTAAAGTGAGAGATGTTTAGGGCTGGATTCATTTGGCTTTTGGAATTTCTTTGCTGAATGATTTTAAATGGCACGTCTAGCTGCAGAACGATAGATGTCGCATGCTTGAAATATTTCAGTAGTGCTCAGTGCTTCCTTTAGAAACAGATCTAAATTTTCAATTTTTTTTTTTTTTGATTCACAGAACTGGAATAGCTATAGAAGAATACCATGGGACATAGCAGAATATTTATTTTGTAGCTTCGGAAAATATTTCTCTGTTGTCCAACACATAAGAGGTTCAGAAGCAAAGAGCCTATCACTGATAAAGATCATTTATCCTACTCTTTGATTCAACCTTATATCTCTGCCTTTCCTATTCCCCTCCATGATTATACACAAACTTTTCTGTGAAATCCATTTTTCATGCAGTCTCTCCCCCCACCTCTCTCTCCTTTCTCTGTCCTTCATTCTCTGTAAGCATCCAAGACTCTGAAGTACATGGTAGATCAGCCATTGCTGGCTTGAGAACGGAGAGCTTCACCATGTGAAAATGGTGAGAAAGAAATGAATTCTGCCAACGTCTCCCCTCCTGTAATTCCGAACTGTAGGAGTGGGAGTGGACTCGGTGGGCAGGGGGTGTCATCCCTGTGGGACAGTCTCATATGTAATACCACAAGCCAACTTTAGAAAGAGGTTCTGGCACAGCAGGTGAAACCAGAAAACAGCCAGCTCTGGAGCTGATAAACCCACACATGACGTATTAGGTTATAATCACATAACCTTGTCTTGTACTTTAAATTATTTTAGGTGTTTGGCTGATGGTCAAAAGTGAGTCACTCTGAGACATGGTTTATCCTGGATGCGCAGCCAGAGAATGATGAAGTTACGCACTTGTTGAGAATACTCAGAAGGATGGGATCTAGTCGTGAGAAGTTGAGAAACTTGGGACAGCAGGGTTGCAGTAACCTGTAGAAGCAGTAAGTTTCTTTCAACTTTTGCTTGCCTCAGGGAGAAAAATGGCAGAATGAACCTAGAGGCAAAGCTTTGTTAGATCTACCCACGAGGAAGGATGGCAAGACCCAGAATGCCTTACGGGGACAGTGTGCCTGGATCCAGAAACTTCAGGCAGCAGGACCTGGGAGAATATGCCGAGTCTGTGTGTCTGTGCTAAAAAGAGGACAATGGCTTCCTACCATCAGAAAGCATCACTTTGATGGGTGGGAACTGGATGGAGGTTTGCAAAGTGGTAGCTAACTCACCACTTGTTGGCTTAGTGTGACTGTCCTTTGGTGAGAAGTCTGTTTCTTTAATTCTTGTTTCACATGTTATCTAAGGCTAACATAAGAACAGGTCATATTTGGCCAAAGTTAAGGTGTTTTTTAAATTAACTAGAGTTAATTGCATTAAACAGCAATAACAACAGCAATGAAACAGGGAGATGTGATGAAATGAACGGGTTTGAAATCAGGTTTTGTTGGGAGTTTGAAACCTTGATTTGCCATTTCTTGGCTGGGTGACATTAGTCAGATTAATTATTTTGGTTTTGACCTTCTCATTTGTAAAACTGGAGTAATGATACTTAACTTTTAGGGTTGCTGTAAAAAATGGATGAAATATAATAAACAAAAAACCCTAGTTCAGTGCCCAAAACTTACTATGCAATCAATCCACAATTTTGTATAAATAAATATTACTTGATTACATACACCAAGGAAGTTATACTTATCCCTGAGACCTGTCTCCGTGGCTGGCACCATCCTTTCTAACAAATACAAAATTTACAAGTGTAGAGTTCATGAAGAAACCACCCAATTTCTTGATAACTTATTTTGCAAATGCCAGGTATTTTATTAATAGCAAGTTCACTGTTCAGAGCTATAAAACTCATTATTTACATTAATGCTCTCCATCCCATCATAAAATGCTAGAGAGATCTGTATAGAGTAACAATTAGAATTAGTGAGAGATCATGACCAAGTCTTTGAAACCTCATAACAAGAGGAAAGTTGGGCACCTTTGGGAAGGGAGGCAAGCCCTCCTTTACCTCAGTTATCCAGGTGAAACCACCAGTATCGCGCCTGAATGACAAGAATAATGAAAGGTTCATATATATGTCATAAGAAAGCAGGTGCTTCTTTGGGGATCATACTTTAAAGATAATTTAGAGATATGTAAGTGTAGACATAATATCAACCTTGCTTTTATAAAGAAATAGCTTGAGTAAGAACTCACTGCACTGAAAAGTTGGGGAAGTCCAGACCATTAATCCCATTAACTCCCAGGTCCCGGAGCTTGGCCTCCCGGCATGGAAGTGAGGCCTGCAAGTGAGGCCTGCAAGGCAGTGGGGGACTCAGCTCTGCACTCGATGGAGCTAGCCCGGGACCAGGTTCACTGTCGTTTTCACAAAGACAAAGCTGATGGCTATATTTCAAAACTTAACTATTCTGTCTTATTCCTGTTGACACTACTATTTCCATCCAGAGATACAGGTCATTACATACTTTTACAGTATTTCACTGTTTTTGCAAAACCAGAATAATAACACAGAGGGCTGTGGCTGCAGTGAATGGAAAATGACTCTGTATAGCTCCAATGCAAAAGAAAGTTATTTCAACACTACTGGGTAGCTCATCAGATTGAAAGAGAAATCGGAAATCAATCAGGCACAGTATCAAGGCAGCTCTGACAATCCAGTAGCAGGAGCTGTTGGTCAGTTTCCTTTGGAGACTGATATCCACGTGGCTTAGACTGCACCCCCGTTCCTAAGGTGTGACATTCCCCTCAAGACTCAACTTCTGGGAAAAGAGTCAGGCTGCCCTGAATGTCCAGCAGGGACAGGAAGGGGGTAGGGCACTGTGGCTGACACAAACAAAGGCATCGATCTGTTTTGCAAAGAAAAAAACAGAGCACCGTTACTTCAAGCACACTGGAAGCATTCTGGGCCGGCGGCGCCTGACTTCCAGTCTCATCACATTGGCAGGTAATGATTTTTCCTGGAGTGAAGCTTTCCCCGTGAATCAGGTGCTAATGATGAGTGAAGTATAACAGTAGCTAATTATCTGACCGCCACCTCACTCTTATTAGAGCTCAGCAATGGCAGGCCACTTTGGCATGGATGATTTTACAAAAAAGATAAAAGAGGAAATTAGTAAGGAAGAAGAGGGCGAAGGAGGAAAGGAAGGATGGAAGGGGAGAAAGTGGCTCAGATCATAGTTGCCATAACCCAGTGAGGCCCAGGGTGGTGGAATGCCTTCAGTCCTACATCTCCTTGCGTGCAATGCACTTCACGTAGTTCGTGTGTCATGCCAGGTGGTGAATGCAAGAACATACAGACAGAAAGCCGACCTTGGGAAAGAAAATCTAGATCAGCACCATCTACTAGAAGTACGATGCCAGCCACATAAGCAATTTTAAACTTTCTAGTGTGGCACAGTAAAAGGTAAGTAAAATGGAACAGGTGAAAATATTTTTCATAATATATTTAAATGATGATGTCCAATATATTATAAGTTCAATATCTAATCAAAGCAAATGTGAATGACATGTTACTTTTTAGTCCAAAATATTATAAGTTCAATATATAATCAAAGCAAATGTGAATGACATGTTACTTTTTTCATACTAAATTCTGGAAATGGGTGCATTTTACGTCCCAGGGCATCTCAGTTCAGACTAGCCGCCTTTCAACAGCCACATGTGCTTTGCGGCTGCCATACAGGACAACAGAGGCTCAGAAGATTCTGACATTCTGGCTTTCCTTGGGAACATCAAAGTAACTCTACAATTGTTTCTGGGGTGTGTGAGAGGGTGGGGCGTTTTGGTTGTCTTTTATTGTAAGCAAAAATAAAGGCAAATGCACTTTTTCCCATTCCATGTTTAGCGAGCTAAGGTGCTTTCTTTGTGTCTCTGAGTCACAGTTGTGATTTATTTCCAGCTCCTGTTCTGAGGAGGACTCTGTTCTGCAAAATTTCAGCAATGCAGAGGACTCCTGGTAGATGAGGAACGTGAGGCCAGGGGAGACTAACTAACTAGCCCAAAGGCTACAGGGTTGCCAAGCTGGGATGGGAGCCTCAATTGCGTCACCCGCAATGTGGCTCTTGTTCTGCATCAGACCCGTTGGAGTGTGGTCATGCCAATTTCTCCAAGTCCGAATTCCTTTGCTACCAAGCCAGGCGGGTAGCTTTACTGCCCTCTGAACTTGCAGAGGAGGATGGAGGTGGTCAAATGATAGCCACCCTCCTCCGGGTGGGTGAGAAACCAGACGAGGAGTAAAGGAGGCTGCCTCTGCTTCTTAGTCTGCTCTGTGTAAAGGCAGTCACTTACATCCTCGTCCTTAAAAATTCTGTGGTCTAAGGACTAAGTGTCTGATGATGCACACCTTGTAAAGATTCGTTCTCTTGGTTACAGTGGAGCTGTTCTGTGGGGCACCGAGGAGCTGGGAGAATGGCTCAGTTTTTTATTGGACTCACTTAGCTCCAACTCAGAGGCTGGTGTGGATCATTTGTAATTTTTTTAAACAGTAGCTGTTTTCCTCTTTATGACCATAGTATATGCTTAATGTAGAAAATTTTGGGGCAAATAGGTCTGCATCAAAACCACAAATAAATAAATAAAGTCACCTGTATTCCTAGTTGCCAGGAGAGGAAAAAAATAAAGCTTGAAATTTTGAAATTTTACATATTTCCTTCTGCTGTTTTTTGGAAGATTTATATTTTTAATATTTTATTGATTATATTAGTACAAGTTGTCTCAATTTTCCCCCTTTGCCCCCTTCCAATCCCTTAGGCAAACCCCAAATGTCAACGGGTCACGCATATAGGTTCTTTGGCTACTCCATTTCCTATATTGTACTATACATCCCCATGGCTATTCTGTAACCACCCATTTGTACTTCTTTTTTTATCTTTTTTAATATATTTTACTGATTATGCTATTACAGTTGTCCCATTTCTTCCCTTCATTCCCCTCCACCCTGCACACCCCCTCCCAACCACATTCCCCACTTTAGTTCATGTCCATGTGTCATAAGTTCTTTAGCTTCTACTTTTCCCACACTATTCTTGCCCTCCCCCTATTTTCTACCCACCATCTGTGCTATTTATTCTCTGTACCTTTTCCCGCTCTCCTCTTCCCAATCCCCTGTTGCTAACCCTCCATATGATCTCCATTTCTGTGTTTCTGCTCCTGTTCTAGTTCGTTGCTTAGTTTGCTTTTGTTTTAGGTGTGGTTGTTAATATCTGTGAGTTTGCTGTCTTTTTACTGTCATTTTTTAATCTTTTTCTTAGATAAGTCTCTTTAACATTCCATATAATAAGGCTTGGTGATGATGAGCTCCTTTAACTTGACCTTATCTGAGAAGCGCTTTATATTCCCTTCCATTCTAAATGAAAGCTTTGCTGGATAGAGCAATCTTGGATGTAGGTCCTTGACTTTCATGACTTGGAATACTTCTTTCCAGCCCCTTCTTGCCTGTAAGGTTTCTTTTGAGAAATCAGCTGACAGCTTGATGGGAACTCCTTTGTAGGTAACTGTACCCTTTTCTCTTGCTGCTTGTAAGATTCTCTCCTTATTTTTAATCTTGGCTAATGTAATTATGATGTGCCTTGGTGTGTTCCTCCTTGGGTCCACCTTCTTTGGGACTCTCTGAGCTTCCTGGACTTCCTGGAAGTCTATTTCCTTTGCCAGATTGGGGAAGTTCTCCTTCATTATTTGTTCAAATAAGTTTTCCACTTGTTGCTCTTCTTCTTCCCCTTCTGGTACCCCTATAATTCAGATGTTGGGATGTTTAAAGATGTCCTGGAGGTTCCTAAGCCTCTCCTCATTTTTTTGAATTCTGACTTCTTCCTTCTTTTCTGTTTGGTTGTTTCTTTCTTCCTTCTGGTCCACTCCATTGATTTGAGTCCAAGTTTTCCTCCCATCACTATTGGTTCCCTGTGTGTTTTCCTTCATTTCACTTATTGTAGCCTTCATTTGTTCATCTAATTTGCAACCAAAATCAACCAATTCTGTGAGCATCCTGATCACCAGTGCTTTGAACTGTGCATCTGATAGGTTGGCTATCTCTTGGTCACTTATATGAGTTGCTCTGGGGCTTTAATCTGTTCTCCTGTTTGAGCCTTTTTTTTTGGTCTGGTTGTGGCTGTTATGTAGTGAGGGGCGGAACCTTAGGTGTTCACCAAGGCGGGGTAGCCCAGTCACTGGGTTGTGATGCTGTAGGTGGGGGCAGGGTCCGAGAGGGAACAATGGCCCTTGCTCCGTTCTCTCCCATATTTCAGTCCCTTCTGCTGCTTCCCCCAGGCAAACTGTGCCCTTCTGGTGCTGATTGCCATTTAGGTGCCTTGTGTACGTTCTAGGACCCTGTGGGTCTCTCCAACGAACTCTCCTGTGAGGCTAGGAGTCTCTCCCAGCACCTCAACCCCTACAAATGTTTTCAACTGGTATTTTTAGGTTTTATTTCCTGGCGCTGGGGCCCTGGGTTGCAAGGTCTCTCTCACTCCCCGTTTTCGCCTGGATTATCTGCGCATGAATGTGGGACTGCCTGGTCAGCCAGCCGCCTTGCGTGGCCTCACTGGGTCTGCCCGTTGCCACCCCACACTGGGGGTCCACTAGCCATCATCTGTGTGCCTGGGGTCTGCTAGCCTCCTGCACGCCTGGGGCTCCTGTGCACCCGGGTCACACCTCTGCTTTTTCCGCCACAACTCTGCCCCTCTTACTGGTCTGAATGAATGGTTATTGGACTTTCTTACAGTTCAATTTTCTGTCAGTTCTGGGTGTTTTCTTGTTTCTAAATCCTTGTTGTCCTTAATTTTGATTGTGCGAGGAGGCACAGTGTGTCAACCTATGCCTCCATCTTGGCTGGAAGTTCCCCATTTGTACTTCTTAATCCCCTCACTTCTTTACCCATTTCCACACACCTCCCTCCCATCTGCTAACCATCAAAACATGCTCTGCATCCATGATTCTGTCTCTGTTCTTGTTTGTTTAGTTTGATTTTTAGATTTAATTGTTCATAGGTATGTATTTATTGCCATTTTATTGTTCATTGTTTTAATCTTTTTCTTTTTCTTAAGTAAGTCCCTATAACATTTCATATAATAATGGTTTGGTGATGATGAACTCCGTTACTTTTTTCCTTGCCTGGGAAGCTCTTTATCTGCCCTTTGATTCTAAATGAAAGCTTTGCTGGGTAGCAATCTTGGCTGTAGGTCCCTGCTCTCATGACTGAGTATTTTGTGTCAATCCCTTCTAGCCTGCACCTTTTCTTTTGAGAAATCAGCTGACAGTCTCATGAGAACTCCCCTGTAGGTAACTAACTGCTTTTCTCTTGCTGCTTTTAAAATTCTCTTTTTAACTTTAACCTTTGACATTTTAATTATGACATGTCTTAAATCCATATTCCAAATATAGCTAGGAATGTGTCTAAGGGTTTCTGTGGGTTTGGAAGAAGGGTATTTACCATTCTGGAGTTTTAGAGGGGGTGCGGGGAGGAAACAATGGGTTCAACATATGTGAATGCATGTGTGTCCTTAGCCCAGTTTGCAGTGGGCAGACATGGATACATGAAATCTAGGACCCTGCCATCTTTTCCCTCAACTTCCCTCCATATTCACCCCAACAGTTCCAAGGAAGTTTAGGTGAGGCCTAGCTTTCCCCTCTTTGGGGATATAGAACCCAGATGGGCCTTGGAAAGAGGAGGTGGCTGTCCCAGCGGTATTGCAGGGAGCAGGGGGCAGTGATGTCCATGCACATCTGCCCATGAGTTCATGTTCCTGCTCCCTGCTACAGCAAATCTAGGACCCTGCCATCTTTTGAAGAATCAGGAAGCAACTGATTGTATTTTCACAGTAACAAGCACCAAGAAACAGTAAACATTTCTTCCCCAATTTTTTTCAGATACATTTTTTAACTGCCTCCTAAAATTCATCATAACATGTGCTGATGACTGCGACAGAGAAGCGGAGAGAGGTTTTTCAGCTTGCTAATATGTGAATAATGGAGTCTCTGTCTTTTTTCTTTACTTAAAAAGTGTGCTGTCTACAAATATAGAAGATGGCAGGAGTGCGTGCATAGATAATTATAGGAATTTTGCTCTTTGTTTGTCTAGGGAAATCAGCTCTGTTTCAAAGAAGATTAAAAACATGCTTCCTCAGAGTACTTTTCTCCCGTTGATGCCCTTCTGATTGTTGACAGTGAGCTTTGCCAATTTCTTTTTCCCAGAAACTTTGTGTTCACATCAGGATTCTCTCCAGCAGTAACCCTGCAGAGGTATTGATTGCTCTTTCCCTCAGTAAAAGCACAGCCAAGCCCCCTTTGGTGAGGCCACTCTGGCTCTAGAATGATCAAACCTTTTGCCATTTACACACTGTGTGGTTCTGGCCAAACCCCACCACCTCCATCAACCAGATGCCTCACCTGCAAGGTTGGGAGGCTGCCATCCATCTCAAGGGGCGTGGTGCAGACCCAAGGAGTGGTGATTGTGAACGCTCCTGCGAAGTGCACTGCTTAGAAAAGTGCCCCATTAAATGTATCATCCTTCTCTCTTTCAGAACAGGATCATACCCTCACCGTTCACTGAGCACGCGGTATGTGCCAGGCATCTGAGCTGCCTGTTGTTGAATCCTCGGTACATGAAACAATGTGGTGAGAGGGGCATTACAAACTCACTTTACAGATCAGGAAAATGTGAGTTAGGGACTTGATTCTGGTCCCTTCCCTAGAATCGAAAGAGCCAGTGTTAGAAGTCACATGAGTGTCATCTAGAAATGGGTCATCTTGGGCACTGCACTAGAATTTCATTCACAGGGGGGTCTTGTCTGGTACATCCTAAAGAAGCTGGTGTGCATGTGCGTACATGTGTTACCACCAGGGAGTAAAATCCGAGGTGATGGTGGGCACTCAGAAACAGTCCTGTTTTCCCACAGGGAGACCCTGCCTGCTTCCTATGCACTGCACTCTGGAGCGGGGTGGCTAAGCAATGCCCCAGGCTCCCTTCTGCAGGGTGGAGGACTCCCTCTCCAAGCAGGGACACCCGGGTGCCAGGTCCCTGGGATCATCCATCCTGAGAGGCACCTGAACACCCAGACCCTTGCTATACAAACTCAGCAGCTCACTGGAGGGGTTGCAGCAGACCCTGCAAAGCAGCATTTGCCCTGTACCAACTTAGAGAGGGGGTGGGCTGGTGCTGGAGACAGGCCTTCTCTGCCTGATCAATGCATGCTGCCTGTAATTGACCCCTTTCTTTGAAAATTGCCTATTTATTTTCATTATTTTCCTAATACATGGTGCTTCCCCTGCCACAACAATGCTCTGTGAGCCTTTTCTTCAAATCGACGAATTCCTCTCGGGCCAAGTCCTATGCTAGGAGCTGGGGATTCAGTGGTGGTCTAGACAGGTTATGTGAGGAGTACCACACTCTGATCAGGAGAATGGACGTTAAACAAAACATTCCAGTATCTGCAAAGATCTACCCAGTTAAGAGAAGTATTTACTGTCATGTAAACATAAGACAAGGGAGCCTAAAAGGACCTGGGAATTGAAGATTTGTTTCCTGCCACTGGTGTAACAACTTATAATGCACTTGATGGCTTAAACGAAACGAATCTAGAGTTCTGAAGGTCGGAAGGTGGAAGTGGTCTCAGCGTCTCCTGGCTGGGCTGTGCTCCCCTGGAGGCTCTAAGGGAAAACCTTATCTTTCCAGTGGGCGCCCCATTCCTTGGTCTGTGGCTCCAGTCACTGCATCACTCCTACCTCTGCTGTGACTCTCCTGCCTTCTCCTTTGCTCAGTAAGGATCCTTAGATTTCATTGGTGCCACCAGATAATCCAGAATCATCTTCCTATCTCAAGATCCTTAATTTATTCACATCTGCAAAGTTGCTTTTGCCATGTAAAGTCACATATTCATGGGTTTCAGGAACTAGGATGAAACATCTGCAAACAGGCCATAATTCTACCTGCCACCTGGAGCCAGAGGACTGGAGAAAGGGGCACCAAGAAGAGAAAATCTTCAGAAGGACTCTTGAGCGGCAGCAGGTTAGAGAGCAGCAGGGACACACCACCCGGAGAGTGCCCTATGGCAGTGCCCAGAGGT